>LUGF01025210.1:70708-83260 GCA_001625245.1 Calycopis cecrops
GAGGGGGTAGGGGCGAGGGGGCGCGCTAATGGCTCCGACACTCATCCGCTAATGCCGCGGGTGACTCCTCTTTTTGCGCGATTTTCACGTGGTTCAGTCGGAGCTTTTAATCTAGCGTCTTGCTGCGTTTGTACACCAATCTATTCCAGCATTAAACGTTTATTTACGACAGCACTTGAAGCGGATTTATGTTGTAAAGATTTTTTAGTATAGTTCAGTTTTTTATAATTCTATACTCTTCAAAAATATTAACGGATTGATATTCAATCACACCTATATTTCTAGAAATATGTAACGCCTAGGCATTTATTTAGTTTTCTATGTTATACCCTATAATATGTTACTTACATCTAACTTTCGTAAGATTTTTTAATATTTTTAATATTAAACTCTTATAATAGTAAACTATTATAAGAGGGCAAACTAGCAATAATAGCCATATTCATGACTACCAACGCCCATAGATATCGGCATAGAAATTATACAGATGCGTTGCTAACCTTCCCCTTCCCCCTCCAGGGCCACCGGCTACTTACACAACGCGAAACGAGACCGCGGAGCTGTCCCTTTACGCCGGTATACCACTACCTCTTACTAGATATGCATTAGGAATGATAACTTTANNCGGGTCTATTTGGATCATCCAGAACCTCACCGAACGAAACCCTAGCTCTCATGCAGGCAGTATCTGAATAACTGAATGAAATGCAAATGCTTCGCGCTTAAAAAGAGTGCAATCCACCGGCGTGTATGTATGTATGTATATGTATCTGCTGAGTGTATGTGTGTGTACGTGTAGGTCTGTGCTGTGAGTATGTGTGTGTGTGTGAAGCGCGCGAAGGCGCCGGTGACCCAGATGCTCGCGGTCGTCGATCGCGCCCGCACAGCACAGCTGCACAATACGCGCGGCGGGTGCGGACACGCTACGCGAAATGGCGGGCGCGGTAGCGACTTTACAACTTTTGACATTGTCAAGTTGACAATGTCAACTATGTTGGTAAATAGAGTAGCTAAATCGTATACCTTGCATTAAGCAGGATTGAGGATATGTATTTTAACTAGTATCGTAATTACGGTATTATAATGTTATGTGTTTTAGACAAGGTACAGAAGAGAATTCGAATGAATAAATTAAGATGATTAAGGGGAGGTTTTTCAATCGTCAAATAAAAATTAACCCTAGGAATAAATTATACCCTCGCACTTAAACACGAAATAAAAAATGAAACAGAGATAGGTTATCTTTTATCTGAGGATTGAAAAATCGGCCCTAAATTGAAAAACAGATTGCTTGAAATATACTTCAAAATGCCCATGCAATACCAGTGACACTCGCGTTTTCAATAAAAATCTAGCGACAATCTAATACGATAAAATTCATCAAGCCTTTCCGGTTTTATCAGAGAACTAGCTGTGCCCCGCGGTTTCACCCGCGTTCATTTTCTAAGAAATCCATATAAACTTCAACACCCTATTTCACCCCCTTAGGGGTTGCATTTCTAAAAATCCTTTCTTAGCGGATGCCTGCGTCGTAACATCTACTTAGATGCCAAATTTCAGCCTGATCCGTCCAGTGGTTTGGGCTGTGCGTTGATAGATGGCTATGTCACGTTTGAGTTTTATATATATACTTAGATATAGATATAGATAGACATATAATTCTATATACATTATCTATCTAAATAAAATAATATCTTATCCATACGTTCGGAAAACATAATCCTTCTGGCGCAGTCGAGTAAACAGCTACGTCACTGAAGTATTCACAAGCCGGGGTTGACAGAGCATTACCCGTGAGCCAGACGGCCATGTTTAAACAATTCGATGATGTCTGCTGCAATAATAGCCCCGTTTATCGGCTCGCCTGCCGCTCGAGAATTATTTATTGGCGCGCCATAGGAGAATACAATGCCAGGGTTTGCCATTTGGCGGGCGTAAAATACCGGGTCGCTACTTGTCGCAGTATCTTTTTAATGCCTTTTGGCAAACGTTGTTATTCCTTGGCGTGGTCATTACCGGTCCTTCGAGACTCACTCATTATTTTTAAACATACAAATAATAGATAACGCCTGTGTAGTAAAATATTTGGTACGATTACCTACCTTGTAGTAGTAGAATAATATTTTATGACATGACACTTTGGGAAAGAGACGAGCCTCCCTATTTCTGTGCAATAATTATATTGTATATAATATTTTAATGTAATTGTATATTTCTAGATAGTTAATTAATTGATTAAATGGTTTTCTTCAGGACAATGTTGTTGGTTGCACCGCGCACCAGTTGTACATGTATATTTTATTGACGTCCAAAACGATTTTTCTATAATTATATTTTTTATTAAAAACATTTTCATTTCGTTTATTTTAATTTATTTCATTAACACTTTAATAAAATTGTTACAATAATATTATTTCTGTATCGCCTATTTAGTGCAAAGTATAAAACTGCTGGTAATCGGCAGTATTTTTAAAACACTGCAGTAGCTGGCAGGGGGCGCGACCCACCAAATGGGAACCCCTGCGTCTTCGACTCGTTTTGTTTAATACAGTGGAAACTCCGCGGGCGAGATAAGCTGTGAATAAATAATTCATGAGGCAGCCATTAATGAAGGACAGGAGCGTCTCCGTGATAGAAATGCAGCTGTCGTCAGCTCGCGCCATATTTGTGTCGCGCACGAACCGCTTTTGTCTTAACCGACCGGCTATAAGAGGGTCATGTTTGTCGTATGTACGTATGTAATTGTCTTTATGACTAAATATAGATTATATTATAAATATTGAGTGTAAGAATAGGAGCTAGTGCCACGTTGCCTTGATGCCGAATAGGGCGGAATATAAAGGGGCAAATAAGCAGTCGGAGCCATGACATCAGCATAGAGGTTAAATAGACGCGTTGCGCTCCTTCCTCCTTCTCCACGGGCCACCGGATACACACACCGTACGAAACATAGCACAGTTGTATCGTACACCATACGTCGGTGTCGTATAAGAAGTACCTACCCGGTCGTGCCGGTCCAATCCAGCTGCAGCGTGGCGGTATATCTTACTGATATCGGAGCTGGTAGAGGTGCATTCAGTTCCCTCTGCCTATTAAAGGACTTGAGGCGAAAATGGGTTGTTTTCTTTTTTTTTTTTATTTATTTATTTATTTTTTTTAGGTAGAATATACGCTAGCAGACTGAGAGCCCAGTGCAGCTTCATCTGTATGAGAGGCGAGTGCCCTAAGGTAGCTCGAGCCTCTGTAATTTGTGATGAGTTGTTGTTCTAAGTGAACGTATACGGAGATGATACGGGAGCCGGTTGGTGATCGTAATCAGTGTAATTGTGGACAGCTGCGGCGTGACATTTAAAGTCGCATTCTCGAGGAAGCCGCGTTTTAATTGTAATATTGTACGCGTATGACGTCATATAAATGTTCCTTTAAGGGTCAACTCGCATCAAAAGCGCGGCGAAGGGCAGCGAAGCGGAGCGTAGTTCATGTGTCTTATGAATTTCAACTTTATAATAATTACTATAATACTTATTATCGCATGAGAAACTCGAACGAGACGCGCGGAGTCCCGCGACTGCTCGAGAAGTCGCGTGAATGCTCCAGAAGTCGCGAGAATTCGATAATAAGTACTATAGTAATGAAAAAAATGTTTAAATTCATATGACACATAAACTGCGCTCCGCTTCGCTGCCCTTCGCCGCTCTTTTGGTGTGAGTTGACCCTAATATTTATTACTAGCTGTGCCCCGCGGTTTCACCCGCGTCTTATAATTAATACTTCACCCCACCTGTTCACATTGAAGCGAGGCGGCGAAAGGTACGTACTTCAAAAGGGCCGCCAAGTCTCTAACCATCTGCTGTCTCAAAAAAAGTTATGCTTATTTAGTTGGCCTTAATTTAATTAAAATGTAGTGGACCTTTACACACACATAATGTGATATAGTTTATCGTTCCATTTGATGAAAATGGCCGGTGGCCTATGAAGTGGCAGGAGGACGGCAACACATCTGTATTTAAAACTCTAGGCGGATGTCTATGGGCGTCAATAGTCATGAAAATGGCTCCGACTGCTCGTTTGCCCCCTTATGCTTAAAAAAAATAAATTAATATGTAATGACCTACTAATTTAATGATATAAAGTATATAGTATAAAGATATACTTTATCGTTCCATCTGATCAAGATAACTTAATGTATAAACAAAACCAGATTGTACAGTCGATGTGTGAGCACACGGGCAGTGTTGACTCGAATGTTTCTCCAAACAACGACCCGGCTTCCTAGCTACCCCTGGCCCTTGTTTGTTTAGGGCTCCGCAACCTTTGTCCCTCCCGCGTGAAGCCTTTTTGACTCGGCACTTTTTATAAGTGCGCTTATGAAAGATCAACCTCATTGTTTGTTCCCCAATGTAGATATCGAATTAGGATGTAAAGGTTTTATTTGCTAATTTGAATTTCGAACTGTTTTTATGGTATGGCCATCTAAAAAAATATGAACTATTATTAGAGATGCCGATATAAACTTATTGACTCATCTGAATTTCGAACACTTTCGAAGGTTAGTAAGAATGGCCATGTAAAAAAATGGACTATTATTATTAGATATTATAGAAGCCGATATCAAATTGTTATAAAGGAGGTCAACCATTGAGTTCTTAATTTGCTCCTTTGAATTTCCAACAGTTTATAAGGTTGGTAAGAACGCCAATGTAAAAAAAGATTGTCATTATTGCTTTTAAATTAGGAACACTATTTGAAATACTTAAAACTAAATTGAGTGACATAGACTTACTAAAAACAATTAAATTTGGAACGCTTCTCGTCAATATCGTCATTAAGGTGGCCTACTAAAAGAACACAAACATTTAAATTCAGAACGCCTGTCAATGTCGTCAAAATGGCTTCATTTTTCAACACACGTTTAAATTTGGAAGCGCGAACGTACAGATAAAAAGAGTTGTCTGTACTTGTACCGATATCAAATCACAGATGAATCAATCAAGTGCGGGGCTTTTTGTCGGCAACGAGCCCCGGCTAATGACGTTTCTGCCTCGCGCCTGTAACGACACAATGGGGCGCTTTAACAATACAAGTCTATTTCGACAGTGTAACAATTAACATTGTTAATGTACGCCACAGTTTGTTGGTTGCGAATATTTCGTTTATATAGTTGTTTAGTTGTTTGTATAGTTGTGTTCGTTAACTAGTTGTGACTTGTGACCCGTGATTTAACTTGCATGAAATCCCATTCATTTTTTCACGATAAAAATGCATTTTTATGTTGTCTATACTAATATTATATAGAGGAAAGATTATTTTGTTTGTTTATATCTAACAAGCTCCAAAACTACTGGACCGATTCTTTTATAAATCGAAAGGTACTTTATCAGGGAGTAACATATGATAGCCTATCATTGATAGGCTATATTGTTACTTACGCAATATCCGAATATCTGTAGAGATCAGAGGGGCCAGTGTGACATTAATTATGATACCTGCTATGAACAAAATTGGACAGAGCTGCAGATATCCTATAGATAATCTTAGGCATCTGTCAACTCTGGCCTGACACTAAAATCCTTTTTCTAATATGGAATTCATATATTATGCAAATTAAATAGTACTAGGATACCAGAAGTAACACAGTGATATTATTATTACTGACCGTCCTCGAGACGTTATACTCATTAAATAAGGGTATTCCCTCGTTACTTCGCCTTTACACCGGCAGATGGCCAGGCAAAGTTGGGCCTTACGTCCCTAAAATATAAAATTATAGTATTGAACCTGGATCACTCTGCCCTTAATTTAAGTACCTTCCCACCTGTCATAGTAAAAATATTAATTTTTTAGCCCCTATAATGGGGCAACGAGGGAGCCTGTTGATGACTTCCGACGCTTATAGAGATGTGGATAGTTGTCACGGAGACATGTCTTCTTCGCGAGCCTTATTGGTGCCACTTTGCTGTATGTGAACAAGAGGTTACGAGGGGTGGTCCAAAAGTTCGCGGAATGAAAGGGTTGTTAATAAAATATAACAATAAATTTATTTTTCCTTTTCAATATAATCACCCTTAAGTCTAATACATTTATTCGATCTATGAATTAATTTTTCTAAACCATCGAAAAAATTTTTTTTGTCTTTGGCCTCAAAATGCGCCGAAATTGCCTCCTTCACTTCGTTATCGTCGGAAAATTTCCTTCCCCTTAGCTCTTTTTTTAAATTTGGAAACAAATAAAAATCGCTAGGGGCTAGGTCTGGACTATAGGGTGGGTGAACAAGTGGTTCGAATCCATGCGTGTGCAGAGCAGCCATGGCAACTCGGCTCTTGTGAACCGGCGCGTTGTCTTGCAAAAGCAACACACCCTTGGCCAATTTTCCTCTACGTTTTTCTTTAATTGCCTCCTTTAACTTTTCCAATATCGTGGAGTAGTATTCTCCGGTTATAGTGGTACCCTTTTCTTTATAATCAATGAGTAATATTCCCTCACAATCCCAAAAAACAGTGGCCATCAACTTTCCAGCCGATTCTGACACTTTGAATTTCTTGGGAGGTGGTGTACCCTTTTTGTGCCATTGCATGGACTCCTGTTTTGATTCAGGTTCAAAGTGATGAACCCATGTTTCATCTCCAGTAACAATCCGCTCCAAAATCTGCACAGGTTCGTCTCCACACACCTCCAAAAAGTGCTTAGACGCGTCGACGCGCTGCTGTTTTTGAAGCGGCGTGAGCATTCTCGGCACCCATCGTGCGCTGACTTTTGACATGCCCAGGTGGTCGTGCAGGATCCGCAAAATGGTTGTATCTGATACTCCAACAAATGCAGATAATTGTTTTTTCTTCAAACGTGTGTCTTCGAGTACAAGTTTTTCGACTTTTTCGACGATATCTGATGTGATGGCCTCAACTGGCCGCCCAGAGCGAGAGTCGTCTTCAATTGAATCTCGACCATGTTTAAAAAGTCCATGCCACTTATAAACCATTGTTTTACCAGGGCACTGATCTCCATAAACGGCGTTCATTTCATTTAAAATGGTTTGAACGTTTTTTCCTTGCTTGGTAAGGAATTTTATTACAGCGCAATTTTCTCCATAGTTGCAGTTTGCTTCCGGATTGACTTGTTTAGCAGGCGAGTACTCGTAAACGAATGACGCTATAGGGTTGAAATGTTATATATATACTAATTATGAGTGCCCAATTAGTATGACACTAAGCGAGCTACCCTATCCCCACTCCATCCCCTCCATTCCGCGAACTTTTGGACCACCCCTCGTACCTGAGTACCTCCTTTGTCGTACCGGTCCAATGCACTACCTCTAAGTTCTAACTCAACTAATACATCATCATCATCATCACCACCACCACCATCACCATCACCACCATCACCATCATCATCATCATCATCATCATCACCATCATCATCATCACCACCATCACCACCACCACCACCACCACCATCTTCGGCTAACCTTTCCATCTGCCCACAGCTTTGCATGTCCGTGACATAATTAGTAAATACCTTTGCAAATTAACTAACATTAATTGCGTTTTTTTCATATTACGCATGTCGTCGGCTTGTTTATTTAGTCTGTCGTGTTCTACCCGTGAACTAAGCAAAAAATTAATTGGTCTGATTACAGCGAATACGAAGTATTTCACGCGATATCTTCGTATGCGCTAGTCGACAAGAAATATATTGTTCAACGAACCGTGGAGCCGTGGAATTTGTATGTTTGTTCTAATAGGTATCAGTAGTTACACTGTTATATCTTCAGTTAGATAACCCTGAGGCTTAAATGCGGGGTGAGGGCCTTCTCAAGGCACACAATAACTGATCCTCTAGGTTCCCACGGTAGCTATGGCCATTCTGGCTTACACAAAGTATATGATACTGTTTTTTTTTTCGATATAGGAGGGCAAATGAGCAGCCGGAGCCATTTTCATGACTAACGACCCCCACAAACATCCACTAGAGGCTATACAGATGCGCTGCCCTCCTTTATCCTCCCACCTCCATGGGCCACCGGCTACTTACACACCGCACGAAACGCGACAGCACACCTGTCACTTTACGCCGGTCTCGTGTAAGCGAGAGGTACCTCCCCGGTCGTGCCGGCCCAATTCGCCTGCATGCAAGCATGCAGTGTGGCACTACCTCTTACCCTATCCATTCTATCTACCATTCTATCCCAATGTGGCGAAAAACTATCCAGGACAAGGAAGGAAACCAAATCTACATTTACTAATCTAAATATGATTTTTTTTTCAACGAATGGTTTAGTGGGTCTACTCGTGACCACGGCCGTTGCATTACGGCCGAAACGTCGAGAGTCGAGGTAAATACTTCGATTTTATAACGCGATTAAGTCCCGTTTACAGTATACAAATATGAATACAAATCGTGAAAGCTTAAAACAATTTAGTGTCATTAGTTGGTCTTGTTCAAACAATACTAGCTTGAAGTTGCGTATATTATGTTTTTTTTTTAGGTAGAACTATGCTAAGACAGAAGGTCAGTGCAGCTTCATCGATGAGAGGCGAGCACACTGGGGAGCTCAAGCCTCTGTATTTGTGGTCGATGGGGGGGCAGACCCTCCCTTCTTTCCCAGCTACTGGGAGAAGACAACCCGGACTATTGCGATTAATAGGTTATACTATTATTATCTTGGCCGAGGATGCTTATACGTATTTCGAGCCGTTTGTTAAGTAAATGCTCTACAAGGAGGATCACTACGGGCGCGTCTGCATAACTTCTATCCAGTTCATGGAGGTCGGTAACCTATTGCAACAAAAAAATATTACAAAATAAGTGAAAGTTATGTGTTTATCAATGTGTTCTGTTGCGACTACATCCGTCGCCGGACGGGTAGGTGGCGAGATTTGAAGCGTGTTTGTGCACGGCGCAATGTTTACCGTGCTGCAGAGAGCAAACACGTCGGCTAACTAGATAACGAACGACAAGCGAACACGTTACACATGTGCTTGGAAAATATCCGATCGTTTGAGATAAAATCGATTCACAAATATACGAAAATCTCAAGTAAACAGGTACTTACTATGCAAGCGTGATCATCAGTTGAGATTGTGGCCAAAGCTTATATATAATCAATAAATTTAATAAAAACAAAAAGTGTACTTTAGACCACACAACTGAAGTAAAATTTAATTATTGATTTAATACACACATTACTGTAGTTACAATGACATAACATGTCATACGATATACATATATTTTTTAAATACAAAGTTTTACTTATTTTTTTAATTGAACTTTACGAATTTGAATGACAACTTCCAGCCAGCTTAAATACTCCTTAAGTCTAACTCGTGCATAGAACTTGTACTTCAAAAAAATAGCATGTCTCACCGTTTGACCGGTGTAACCTTCCGACACCAAGGACGTTAATGAAATTTTGCGCAGTTGTGTAAACTTTATCAGACTTATTACAGGCGCCATTTTATTTCGATTAATAAAATTTTATAATCGTTATAATAAGCAAAGAAACTATTATAACAACCTGGCCCGGTTAGGTATTTATTAAAGCAACGTTACACGGTTCAATTTGGAAAAGGCATCTTAATGCTGTATAACCTGCAATGGATCATGTTTGCGCTCTATTATGCTTTTAAATACGCCTATGATTCCAGAGTAAACCAATAAAAGTAGAGGAAAACTTGTAAAACATAATCTACAATCGCAATCAATCGTATTGTAGAGCAAAATACAAATTCTACCATTTACACTAACACCAGTATACTTCAAATATATCGCGCGACAAATAATACACGTATTTAGTAAATAAATGCTACATTTAAATTCAAAATACGGCAGAGCCGGCGCGGATTGGGTCGGGCGACCGCAACCGACCGCAACCGCAGCGCGCGCGACCGCAGCCGCGTCGACCGCAGCCGCACGCTGCGGCGAGCCCCGTTCAATGTTAAGCCGGACTGTCTTTACCCGAACACTTTCTACGGTTTTATGTATTTAAATTAATGTGTTTGGAATTTAATTTCTGTTTCACTGGAAACTTATTTAGCGGGCTTAGGGGTGTTTGCGTCATCATACGTAGCTGGGGAAAATGGAGCTACATCTCGTAGCGCATCTTATAGCTCTAAGTGTGTGCTAATAAATACAGGTCACTGCCACTAAATTGTTTTTGCACTTCTATCGGTCCCTCTGATCGCTTGATTTTACTACGTAATAAACGTACTTATTTTTGAAAAAGCGATAAAACCATTAAAACCGCTAAATACCTAATAAAAATTATCACCCCAAGTATTCACATAATTAACAAGTAAAGCTTAAATAAAACCTCTTTTAATAACATTTTTATTGATACTTAAAAATAACAATTTGCATTTCAAATACTGGCAATAAATTAAATATAATTAACGAAAAAGGTGTCTACTATAAACATTATGTAAAGTACGTGTTCAAGGGAGGTTTGTATGTTTACAAGCATGTTACGTCACTGGAATTAGACCCCATCCTGCAAAGCGTTTGCGCGATTTATTTAAATTCAGAATATTTAATATGAATTTTTAATCCAATTAACAGATTTAAACAATGTTTAGATTGTATTGTGATTACTAAGAAATTTCAAATGGTTTTTAAACATCAAATCTCATACGTATCTGAATATAGCGTATTTTTTGTCTCAGTAATTATGGGACGAGAGCTACACTTAAAAATCGGTTATAGTCTCATTTTGATGAGCTGCAGCCGTAGGTGTGACAAAAATATAATAGTCCTGTAACTCTGTAGATAAATAATTAAACACTGTTGATATTCATAAAAGTTATGCTGGACACGTTCCAGAATTAAAAAGAAAGACAGAAAGAAATAAAAATATCCGTTGAATATGCTCGAAATTTAATTTGAATAAAAGGTGTCTATAATAAACAATTTTAATACATAAAATACATGTCGACAGTACACGACACTCACGAAACACGGGTACGTATACATTTGCACAAAACGTTAGTTGAAACGCAAACAATGTCGGACACGTAATTATAGCCGCGTTATTAACGACACTAGCTGTGTTTTAACGTGTATCCGTTTAATGACTCATTATGAGTGGCGTGTAGACTGCAGTACGGGAGCTGGCACGTGTTTTATTAGTGTATATTTTTATAGTGTACCCCCAAACGAGCCATTTTCATGATTAAGATAGACATCCGTATAGAGGTTATACAGATGCGTTACTTTTCTTCCTCCTTCCTCCACAACCCGAACGAACCGCGAGCTGTTACTTTACGCCGGTATCATGTAAATGGCACTACCTCTTACTAATGTAAATAATATGAGCATATAAAATATTGTCTCATACATTAAGAACGAAAACGTTATAAAAACCTTTGCGATTAGTCCAAAATACACAATTCAGGTAAGAGAAAATCATAAAGGTGGATATAAAAAAAGATTAAGACTAAAAAGTTGCTATACATTTATGCAAAAAAAAAATATAACATTAATATATTTTATCGAGCAAGTCGACATTTTTATGAGATAACGACGTTAAAGAAAGTTAAAAATCCACCTAGTCTTTTAGCTAGACTTAGTTGTATTTATGCACCACTAACAAAGTTTCAAGCAAGCTTTCATGTATAATCCACGGTAAGTTGTACAGTAGCTGTCATAAAGAACTGTATACCAGCTCTCATACTATTATGAAAGGAAACCAGCGTTGGCGTGCAGACTGCAGACTACACCCTGTAGCACGTGGCGACACACGATATATTCTGTTCAATAATGCCTCGCATTTAGATAGATCAGTGATTCTCAACCTTTTTTTTGTTGTGGCACATATTTAACGATTTCAAAATTTGGCGGCACACAAAGAAAAAGATAAAAATTATTTACTACAACACACTGCATAAAATAGTTTATGACAAAAATTTTAAATATACGAAATACTACAATAATAACTTTTTAAATATTTTTCTTTTTAAATGATATAATTTAATAATATTAACATTAATATAGGTATATTTGCAAAATTTGGCGGCACACTTTTGAAATTTGGCGGCACACAAAAGTGCCGCGGCACAGTGGTTGAGAATCACTGAGATAGATAGATAGATAGATAGATAGATAGATAGATAAAACTTTATTCAATGCAAAAATTTATGCACACTTATTCTACAATACTCTTAATAAGTTAAGAATGAGAATTAAAAGTAAGAAACAAAAAAAAACGAACACATTTCTTTGTTAACTTATGGGACATTCCAATTAGTCAGGTAATTACAATTAGCATGCCTGTTATTAGATTTAGTGACAAATCAGAAGAAAAATATCACGATCGGCTGGAAAATATGTTTAAGTTAAAATAATATTCGACGAAGAAAAAACCAAATCTATTTTTAAAAAATTCAATTATTTGAATGTGGAATACACTTTGCAGACTACGGACTTATGACTAAATATGACGTAAATGTTACCAATTCTACTTTCAAAATCATCAGACATAAATTAAAATTTATTCCGTCAAAATGTAAAACGGAGAAATTTTCATTAGATAATTAACAAGAAACTGTAAAGGTGGCATTAACG
>LUGF01025210.1:85671-97597 GCA_001625245.1 Calycopis cecrops
GACAAATAATACACGTATTTAGTAAATAAATGCTACATTTAAATTCAAAATACGGCAGAGCCGGCGCGGATTGGGTCGGGCGACCGCAACCGACCGCAACCGCAGCGCGCGCGACCGCAGCCGCGTCGACCGCAGCCGCACGCTGCGGCGAGCCCCGTTCAATGTTAAGCCGGACTGTCTTTACCCGAACACTTTCTACGGTTTTATGTATTTAAATTAATGTGTTTGGAATTTAATTTCTGTTTCACTGGAAACTTATTTAGCGGGCTTAGGGGAGTGTTTGCGTCATCATACGTAGCTGGGGAAAATGGAGCTACATCTCGTAGCGCATCTTATAGCGCACAGGTTCCCAAACTTTTTCGTCTAACGCCCACTTTGAAAATCAGTTACTTCGTATCGCCCCCTTATTAGTTATTACACCTTGATATTCAAAAACAATTATGTCGTTTCTGGCCCCTTACCGCCCCCCTCTGAGCATCTAGTGCCCACAAGGGGGCGTTATCGCCCACTTTGGGAAAGACTGTTATAGCGCTACAAAGTACTAGTGTGTGTTAGTAAATACAGGTCATTGCCACTAAATTGTTTTTGCACTTCTATCGGTCTCTCTGAACGCTTGATTTTACTACGTAATAAACGTACTTATTTTTGAAAAAGCGATAAAACCATTAGAACCGCTAAATACATACCTAATAAAAATTATCACCGCAAGTATTCACATAATTAACAAGTAAAGCTTAAATAAAACCTCTTTTAATAACATTTTTATTGATACTTAAAAATAACAATTTGCATTTCAAATACTGGCAATAAATTAAATATATTTAACGAAAAAGGTGTCTACTATACACATTATGTAAAGTACGTGTTCAAGGGAGGTTTGTATGTTTACAAGCATGTTACGTCACTGGAATTAGACTCCATCCTGCAAAGCGTTTGCGCGATTTATTTAAATTCAGAATATTTAATATGAATTTTTAATCCAATTAACAGATTTAAAAAATGTTTAGATTGTATTGTGATTACTAAGAAATTTCAAATGGTTTTTAAACATCAAATCTCATACGTATCTGAATATAGCGTATTTTTTGTCTCAGTAATTATGGGACGAGAGCTACACTTAAAAATCGGTTATAGTCTCATTTTGATGAGCTGCAGCCGTAGGTGTGACAAAAATATAATAGTCCTGTAACTCTGTAGATAAATAATTAAACACTGTTGATATTCATAAAAGTTATGCTGGACACGTTCCAGAATTAAAAAGAAAGACAGAAAGAAAGAAAAATATCCGTCGAATATGCTCGAAATTTAATTTGAATAAGAGGTGTCTATAATAAACAATTTTAATACATAAAATACATGTGGACAGTACACGACACTCGCGAAACACGGGTACGTACATTATATACGTTTGCACAAAACGTTAGTTGAAACGCAAACAATGTCGGACACGTAATTATAGCCGCGTTATTAACGACACTGGCCGTGTTTTAACGTGTATCCGTTTAATGACTCATTATGAGTGGCGTGTAGACTGTAGTACGGGAGCTGGCACGTGTTTTATTAGTGTATGTTTTTATAGTGTACCCCCCAAACGAGCAATTTTCATGACTATGATAGACATCCGTATAAAGATTATATAGATGCGTTATACCCCCCAAATGAGCAATTTTCATGACTATGATAGACATCTGTATAGAGGTTATACAGATGCGTTACCCTTCTTCCTTCCTCCACAAGCCGAACGAAACGCGAGCTGTTACTTTACACCGGTATCATGTAAATGGCACTACCTCTTACTAATTTAAATAATATGAGTACATATAAAATAATATGTCTCATACATTAAGAACAGAACCGTTATAAAAACCTTAGCGATTAGTTCAAAATGTATAATTCCGGTAAGAGAAAATCATAAAGGTGGATATAAAAAAAGATAGACTAAAAAGTTGCTATACATTTATGCAAAAAAAAAACATTTTTTATCAAGCAAGTCGACATTTTTATGAGATAACGACGTTAAAGAAAGTTAAAAATCCACCTAGTCTTTTAGCTAGACTTAGTTGTATTTGTGCACCACTAACAAAGTTTCAAGGAAGCTTTCATGTATAATCCACGGCAAGTCGCACACTAGCTGTCATAAAGAAATGTATACCAACTCTCATACTATTATGAAAGGAAACCAGCGTTGGCGTGCAGACTGTAGACAACACCCTGTAGCACGTGGCGACTCACGATATATTCTGTTCAGAAATGCCTCGCATTTCTTTATTAACTTATGGGACATTCAAATTAGTCAGGTAATTACAATTAGCATGCCTATTATTAGTTTTAGTGACAAATCAGAAGAAAAATATCACGACCGGCTGGAAAATATGTTTAAGTTCTATTTTCAAAAAAATTTAATTATTTGAATGTGGAATACACTTTGAAGACTACGGGCTTATGACTAAACATGACGTAAATGTTACCAATTCTACTTTCAAAATCATCAGACATAAATTAAAATTTATTCCGTCAAAATGTAAAACGGAGAAATTTTCATTAGATAATTAACAAGAAACTGTAAAGCTGGCATTAACGAGTCGCCCCTAATAATATTTTAAAGTGTATTAAATAAGCCGTTCAATTTTGAACCTTATTGTAAAGTTACAACGCTCCAGCGGTAAGTGTTTAACATCGTCGAAAACCCTCAAGATCACCCTCGGTATTCATACCCTTTTCCCCACCGAATTGTTTCACTATTTGTACAGAACATACCTACCGCGATTTTCGTTGTTGGCAACATTTAATTACACGTCTCAAGGCGCGGTCGTCGCGCTTTAATTGAGTACGTTCGAAATTCAAAATAGGGTTTACCTAGATAATGCCGTGTTACTGCCGTTTTTATATTCTATTTAGGATAGATTTGGCTACTGGATTCAAAATATTAAATAAAGACATTAGACGTTTTACATTGTGACAAAATAATTATTTTCAAAACATGTCTAAGGCGATTTTCGTTGTTGGCAACATTTAATTAGACGCCTTTAGGCGCGAGTCTCGCATTAATCAAGTACCTACATTCAAAATAGGGTTTTTTATGACAGCAACGATTAATGCTAATGCCGTGTTACTTCCGTTTTCAATATTCTATAGATAGATTTGTCTAAGAGGAGGAATACAGGAGATTAGAATATTGAAAACAGCCTTTAAATTTGAAAATTGTAACAAAATAATTTAATTGACATACCTACCTACGGCGATTTATACTGTTGACAATTTTTATTCTACTCGAGACTCAATAATTAATCTCATTCGAAATTCAAAATAGTGTTTTATAAGAGTGTACTCTGTAGAGTAATGCTGTAG
The DNA here is from genome assembly GCA_001625245.1 of Calycopis cecrops. Classification (NCBI taxonomy): domain Eukaryota; kingdom Metazoa; phylum Arthropoda; class Insecta; order Lepidoptera; family Lycaenidae; genus Calycopis; species Calycopis cecrops. Next base: position 89,020 of record LUGF01025210.1, read on the forward strand.
CATTTAAAATCCTACTAATATTATCCTACTAATATTATAAAGGCGAAAGTTTGTGAGAATGTTTGTTGCTCTTTCACACAAAAACTGCTGATAACTGAACGGATTTTCATGAAACTTTACAGTAATATAGCTTTCATATCGGAATAACATAATAAGTTAAAATTTTGAATCATTTTTGAAGTCCGAAATCCACGCGGGAGAAGCCGCGGGCGTAAGCTAGTTGTAACAATAAAGCCAAGTGTAATAGAAATGTATTCTTTTAAAGAAATACAAGTAGTACAACTACATTTTCATTGTAGGCAACATTTAATTGTCGAGACACGATTAATTACATTCGATATTCAAAAAATATTTTTGAAGTAAAACTTTTATAAGCTCGCTTGACATGGGGCGTAACAGTAACCTGGCGAAAGCGTTACAAAAATAACATATCAGGCGAGGCCAATGGAAGTCGTCATTGAAATTCGATTTAAGTGAAACTTTTTTGTATTTAAAAAATAAATATATGACATGTTATGTCATTGTGCCTACGGTAATGAAAATCAATAATTAAGTTTTACTTCAGTTGTGTGGTCTAAAGCACACACTTTTTTTACAGCCACGAGGCAAAGCCAATGCTAATGCCGCCTTAAAATTCCAACAACGACTGCATTTTTACCGAGCATCTCCGGGAATGGTAAATGAGTCATAGGCGTGGCGTTTACGTGTTGAATAGAAATCGTCTGTTTTAAATGAAGAGTCAAGGGAGCGGGACCTCCATTATGCATGAAGAAGACCCCGAATGGCGTTTCGAAATCAATATCCGTGTCTCAATCAGTGCAATTAAGAAGAGGGTTGTATGGGGTAATTAGTTTCGATTCGAGGGGGCGCACACCTGGCGCGTGTATCGTTTTGATAATATCATTTCTTTTGGGTCGTTTGCGTCAACGTAGACTTATACTTTTGTGTCGCTTTATACACATTTTTTTATGGTATAGGGGGGCAAAAAAAGTCGGTGACATTTTCATAACTACCGACGCCCATAGACATCCGCATAAAGGCTAGATGCGCTGCCCTCCTTTCTCCTCCTACCTCCATGGGCCACCGGCTACTTACACACCGCATACATTGCTGATCAGTGATTACTAAATGTTTAAAAACTGTAGACGCATTGTTAGAAAATTATATTTATGGGCCCTTGATTTAATATCATCTTGAATTAATGCAATGGACGTGGAAGTCACTGTTGCTGCTGCTCCGACACATTGTGCTTAGGTTAATTACAATTATTATATTGGGCCGGCACGACCGGGGAGGTACCTCTTGCTTACACGAGACCGGCGTAAAGTGACAGCTGTGCTGTCGCGTTTCGTGCGGTGTGTAAGTAACCGGAACCCATGAAGGTGGGAGGAGAAAGGAGGGCAGCGCATCTGTATAGCCTCTGTGCGGATGTTTGTGGGCGTCGGTAGTCATGAAAATGACTCCGACTGCTCGTTTGCCCTCCTATACCATAAAAAAAAATTATGACACCGGACGGAGAACACCTCGAAGATACCGCGAAACTATCCACACTCTCGGTTCGCGGCCTTCGCGGGCTTTCGCGGCGCGAGTGTAGACCCGGCTTAAGAGGTAAATGCTCATTTCCGACGCAACGCAAGAACACCCCGTGCGGGCACTTGTAAAAAATGAAATAAAACTTGTACGGGGACGGAACATTTTATTACTTTCGAGCGTGCAGCGCCAGCGTTGTTTTGGCTTCCATGCAAGGATTAATGACAACCTAAATGTTTTATCTAGGGTTGCCACTTGCCAGCTGTGTCACACAGCTTTTGGATTTCGTATTGTAACTTATTACCTAGCAGTAAACATACGGCTTATTTTAGTTTAAAAGTATAATAAAAGTCGTATTTTTCAAATCAATAAATCAGCAAATCATTAATAAGACGGATCGGTTAAAGATTGATAATATTAAAAAAGCATATATATTTTATTAAATAATATTTAAAATAATTCTAACTAATCTATATTTTTTATTCACATAAATTATGTTAGGTAATATTTTAATGTAAGGTAAAATATATTTTTTTTTCATCTGCCTAAATATTAATTTTCATGAACCGAGTAATTGTTGGCAGCCCTAGTTTTATTATCATACTGAGTTATACATAATAAATCATTGATGTGATGATAAATACTCCGATAAGCTAACGACTGTCGTAATACCGTCTAATCATTTTAATACAACTCCGTAATCAATTTAATCCCTGTGGTATTTCGTAGAAAGTCCTTCAGTATATCTAAATCGGCTTAAACACAGTGATTAAGTCATAAAAGAAACAATAATATATTCGTTAACACGTCAATTATGAGGTTAAAGGCACATAGTGTGCCAATCAACCTTCACGGGTCATAGTATTATGATCACAGAACAGAAAAAACAATGGAGTCGGTATAGAGATATTTATGATTTTCTGTGTCTTTTGTTTCTTTTAGAATATTATGAATTTATGACCACAGAACAGTAAAAACAATGAAGTGAATGAAATTTTTTATTTCAATTTATAACTCAATCAACTGCCTGCTATCTATTAATGACTGAACATCTACAGTCCATTCGCTCTATCAACTGAGCTTTAGGATAAAAAATGCGATGGAGCTGTATTGGAATTTTCTTCGTATGGCACTAGTTTAGGTTCGGAAAAAAATATTAATGTTTTTAAATTCTCACTTTATCGTGACTAATATTGTTTCTACAGAATATTTTTTTTAATATAATACTAGGCATAAACAAACTGTGAATGTATAATATATAATAAAAGATTTTATTATAACATAAATAGTTACTAAAATATGTACATAAATGATTATACAAACAAATAAAAAAAGATCCAAAAAGATTATAAATTTTCCATTATAACATTACAAAATCTCCCTTAATTGGCAACACACTTAACTGGTGAATTGATTAGGGCTCAGGGGATGGATCCCCCATTTTTTCACATGTCATACAACCCCATGTCGTTACGGGGTCCGAATTTGAAAACACAATTAGACTTAATACAGAGGTGATTGTCGAGGGTCGGAGCGAGGGGTTAGTAAATCCTTTAATTTGGCTCCCCTATCAAATAATAAAGGGCGAGCGATATCGCATTTAGTGGTTTTATTCCGAGCGCCATCTGCTGGTTCCATGGAGATAATTCGGAAGGGCGACGGAGCGATTGTTGCGTTCGTTTAAGGTGCGCGCACACTGTCGGGCCGCAGCGGGCGGCGAAATGTTTATATACGTTAGTGCCAGGACGGGTTTCTGTCGCGTCTGTACGTTTCTGTACATTGCGTCTACGAATTTTGTGTACAGTATTGTTATAGACGCATCAATACGTTAGCTCTGCTGAAGAGCTTTCCTTTTTTTCTCTCGCCGCTTTTCGGGTCACACCGCATGGAATCCAACTTCGCGGATAAACTTGCCCCCCACCGCGACTTTATTAGCATAAGACTCATAGATATCATAGGTAGGTAGAACTATAGACCCTATAGATCCTACTAATAGTTTATATAAAGTGACACGACTGAATTTCTCCGCTGCGATCCGCTGCGGCCCGCCATGTGCGCGCACCTTTATCAGCTATCCGTAGATGTAGATATGATCTCTCGACTACCTGCGATACCATCTGTTATAATTACACGCCGCGTTATCGCCTTTAATACTAAATGTTTAAAATTCGTGTCTCGAAGCTGACTTTCGATCGGGGTTTGATGAACTATTTATTGATATGACGCTCTGAATAGTAAGTTCTTGTTTAATTTGACTTACTTATTAGATGGATTATTTTAATCGTTTGACTTTGAAAACTTGAATTCTACGCTGCAGATTGGATCATAATTAACATACATTTTACAAGTATAATTATTTTGGTACATTAATTGTAATGAATGTACCAAAATTCCTCAAATATAGGTATAAACTAGTGCCAATATTAAGTTACTAAGTTATGTAAAATCTTTGGTCTAAAAATTTTATTTCTATTAGAAATAGAAATGCGAAAATTATTTTTATTATTTTATCAGCAAAAGGATTTGGTTACAATTTATCATAGACAGACAAACTGGAAATATAAAAAATATTTACTATTTCGAAGCTATAATAGCTAGTATTATATTTTTATTAATTGTTGTTATTCCTACAATTTCGAATAGCCCATACTTCACCCAAACATTTATAATATTATTGCGATAAAATACAGCAATCAAATTTGAATTAAAAAACAATTAATATCCATCATTAAATTTGTATAAATCGATTAATATCGTTAAATAGTACATCACTAATATTACCGATAAGTCATCACTATCGAGTGTCATTAAACAGCACATCACTAATATTACCGATAACTCGATATCAAGTGTCGGCACTCGGCTGCCGTTACGTACCGGTTACCCACATGTCGTGCACATGCACCAACCGGTCGGGGAAACCGGATATTTACCAAAAACCAATTACAATATCATAAAAGTTGTCCGAATACGAGTTCTTAAACACATATTAATGTCAATAGTAACTGTTACTTGGTAGCTACTTTAATTACATCACTAATAACATGGTGTATTGGTAATTATAATATTACGTTCTCTGTTAGTTTTAAACTATCTCATTTAAAATTCATATTTCACAAGCAGTAACCATATCAGTATCACTCGGCTTTACATGTATAAAACCATGTTATTAAGTAAACTTATGTTATTCCATATTGTAGAACATATTTTTGAAGTAAAACATCTATACGCGCCTTTGACTTAGGGACTAGGGAGTAAGCTGGATAGAGCGTTACAAATATCACACATCGGGCGAGGCCAATGGAAGTTGTCATTCAAATTCGATTTAATTGAAACTTTTTTGTATTCAAAAAATAAATACCATATGTCATCGTAACAACGGCATTAAAATCAATGATTAAGTTTTACTTCAGTGGTATGGTCTAAAAGGCACACGCTTTTTTATAGCATAGAAGGCAAACGAGCAGTTGCGCTTCCTGATGCGTACAATGTACATCGCATTGTAAGTAATTTACATCCGTGCCAAATTTCGTCTAAATACGTACAATAGTTTTTGTGTGAAAGAATACAATACCACGTATTTATAATGTGTGATAATACCCGAGCATAGTTAAGTTTTTACAACGCTACGCAAAATACCGAAAAAACGACAATCTCATCCGAATCAATTACGTCACTTCAAAACAACGCAACGATCCTCAACTGTTATGCAATACAAACAACCGGGATAGGGACGGGATGCCGGGATAGGGGGACCGCTATCCCTGTTTCATTATAAACAGCAGCTAAGCGGATAGAGCACGTGCTGTTTTTATCAACGAGTGCCGACCCTAGCGCGAGGGCAAACAACCCTCCGCCCCGTATGAATATTCGGGAGGGTGTTGCCGTAAATTATCAAATTATGTCCAGAATCACAGGCCCGTGGAGCTCGTTTAATGCCGTCAACAAAGGAGGTATTATGTCGCGAATCCTCATTTTTATTATCTATCAGTTTGTGAAATTTAATCTGTTTTGAATTTCATTCATTATTTTACAAGCTGTGCCCAGCAGTTTCACTCGTTTAAAATCATTGGAAACATATTTTTTATACTTACATATAATACTATGTATTTTATATATGTATCAACCTTCCTCTTGAATGGCTTGGTCTAATAAAAATATCGCATGAAAATCCGTTGCGTAGTTTTGAAGATTCAATCATAAGTATTATATATTTCATAAGTATGTATAGGGACAGACACGGATATAGTATTATTATATTGTACCTACTCTGGTATAATATTATGTAGGTAGTGAATATTACAAGTTGAATGTACATAAATAATATGTTTATGTTGTGTATTGTAACTGTAACTATGAGTAGGTACCTATTTGACTTGAGTAGAATTTATCTTACATATATCATACATATATACATATATCTTACTATACATACACTTGAGAATATAAAATCAATATATTAACTTAAGAATATTTATTTGTAAGAGAAGAAAAAAAATGAGGTAAGAGTTCGGATTGTCCAACTGTCCATTAATAGTTCCAATAGAATTTCTCGAAGAGCATATGATTATTTGTTGAAATCTTTATATAAACTCAACCACAGCTACATTATATTATATACTTTTCAACAATGCACGAATACAAAATCGCATAAGCCACATCAAATTACTTTCTCGACGTAGTTTAACATCTACATTATATACATAATATTGGATGTATTGAAGCGTGTAGCAGGGGCAACACAAAATATTGTATGACACCCCGTCGAGAGCAGGCATGACCAATTTCGCTGCACTTATTATTACATGCTCGTATTTTGTTTGACAATGTCAATTTTGCTGTGTAACAAATAGACGATATTATTGTAAGTTTGGTACATGATGTGTTTCATAAATGGGACGTAATAATTAATTAATTATTCAATTGAATTAATTAATTTAATTACTCTGTTAACACTATGAATATTGTCTAACATTATGGTTCGCTCACTCTATCAAAGACTACACTCCCAAATAATATGGTGTGCCGTTTGTTCATATTTGTTATCGTCGAGCAGTCACAAAGGGATGAGTACTAATTTAAAGCTAAGAAGTTTGCTTTTAAAGTTGCCGTGGCCATTAAAGAATTGTTCAACACAACAATCGATTTCAATAAAGTCTAACTTAAGAGCATACGATATTATTTGACAGTTAACATAAGACCATTATCAATTAAGAATAACTAACTTTACTAAACAGTAATCAAATAAGTCCAAATTTTTTACTCAAAAATCATCAAAGACTTAATCTAGATAGATCTTCCCTCATGGTCATGTTATTGACAGGTTTATTATTATACACTTGACTCTTCAATGTAAAAAAAATACATGCTGTATAAGGAAAAGTTTCAAATAACCTCCAAGAGACTGAAATGACCAGTCTCTTTACAGTGAGCACACAACATTTTGCATGTTTCAATTTAAAAAAATAATTTCACAATTAATCCCGTAATATAAACATGTAAATTTCTATACCTGATTAACTAATACATAAAATTTCATTAAAAAAAAATCATTTCAAAATCAATACCTTGGCATAAACATGTCTATTTGTATAATTAACTAATACACAAGCTTACGCCTTACAAAATCAATTAATTCAAATACTAACACAATGCAGCCCACGCTACAACTATTGCAAAGAAACAATCAATCCAAGACACAAGTAGGTGTGATTCGGCACGGTCTGACTGCGGTCCACACAAGTAGGTGTGATTCGGCACGGTCTGACTGTCGGCCCCGAGACTAACAAAAGAAAATCCAAGCAATTAGTCGTCGCCAGAAAGAGCGGAAAACGTGCGTTAGATGCGGTCACGCCAACAAACGCTTTGCGGTCACGATTCGTGCACGCCAAAAACGACCTTACTGCTCGGAGGTCACCGATCTCTATCTCTATAGATAGCAGATTCACGATATTTCGAAAATAAAGGGGAAGACAAAATATGTCACCGATCTCAACAGTATAGATTCATAGGGAATTTCGAAAATATTTCGATTCGAAATTATCGGGAAAAACAAAATAAGTCGCCGGTTTCTGTAGCTGATTCATGTGGGGTTTTGATAATATCGTAAGGCAACCTTACTGCCGCTCAAAATGTAATACAATACGTCGCCGATATGGATAGTTGATCCAAGAAATTAAAAAAAACATGGGGTTATTAGGTACAGGGAAAAATTAGCGCATCAAAAAATTAAAGTTCAAAATAGCCCTTTCAATACCTATAAGGTTATAGGTATTGAAAGAGCTATTTTGAACGTTTTCTAATTAACTGACTTATTTGACGATTATCAACTGCCAAAATTTTTGCGATTATACACATTAAGCAATATTTTAGTTCTACAGGATATAATGGAAGTCCTGATGTGTTCAAAGGGATCAAAATTTGTTTACAGGATCAGCGGTCCATAAGTATCGAGGTCAGTGCGATACGTCTAACCTTCATTGATCGGTTTAATAAATTGATGGAATTGTTCAACGCATGGCTATTGCATATAGAAAGTTCGATTAGATTAACTGCCTTGGGTCACGTGACGTCACAATGCAGAATGATTTGAAATTCGAATTCACATTTCATGTTCCATTCGAATTTCAAAATTATTACCGGAAATCGAGGGGTTTCTAAGTTTGACGGTTGCATCTGTGGCATAGTAGCTCTAAATCGCGTACATCCATTTAGTTGCGTTAGTCTAGTGTCAATAAGAACGTTATTGGTTTCTAATCAACTGTCAAATTAACCAGGATTCGAAAATATCCGATATTTATTATCATATCAAAGTATCGGATCGTTATGATGTATATCCGATATAACATATATCAAGTTTCATATATAGGTATCCATTTTGTATGTCATTTTGTTATCTTATGATTGAAAAAAAAATGAAAATTGTACTTACAATCATACAAATAAAACCAAATTATAAAATTTTCTTCTAGATCAGACAAAATCATCTAAAAAAATTAAATATTGCTATTTATTACAAAAAGTCATTTAATATATTATATATCATGAT
>LUGF01025210.1:97678-123038 GCA_001625245.1 Calycopis cecrops
AATTTAAATTTCATTTAAGTTTGACCACAATATACCTACAACAAACCGCGACTACGGTTTTTAATCAACATGCGACATAAGCCGCTAAATGTTACCTACTCGTATACACTAGCAATAAAAAGCACACTATATTCGGCTTAGTGACGAAAGTCCGAGGGGTTCCGAGGGGTTGCCGAGGGTTGCCGAGCGTGTTAAGTGCTAATGCAATAATCCATTTCAATGAAACGCAGTATTTGCTAAATAGCGCATTCAGCCGGCCATCTGTCCGCACACCCCTCTATACAAACAGCCATTTTAAAACGTACTATTTCGTATTAAACTGTTGACTTTGGGCGTGGGGTAGTTGTGACCAGCGGCTAATTTCGATGTTCATTGAAAAATTTCAGTGCTGTGTCGCATCAAGCGGCACAGCGGAAGCCAAGTCTGTTCCTCTGCATCAATTTGCAACTGTATTTTGACGTGGAAATCAATAAATGGTATTAAAAGGTACCAGCGAAAATATATACTATATACTATAGACTCAAATTTAAGAGAAATATTTGATAATAATGAAATTACATGATGATTGATGTCACTTATTTAATAAATAACATTTTTTACGATTAACCTTACAATGAAATGGTCACAGATGGACTGGACCATAGCTCTAAAGCTTCTGAAATGCTTGTAAACAATTAAATAAACAATTTTTTAATGTTTCACAATTTCAAACGGAATTGTGCGGCAATGACAAATATTGAAATAACAATTGTTGTGGATATTCTTTGTGTGCAATTAATGAAACTAACATAGGTAATAAGTGATTTGTAACAATAAAAAAAATGAGTCTCAGTTACTTGATTAATAAATAAAATAATAATAATAATAAACCGCGATGAAATCCGCAAAAGTTGATTATATGTATAACTAGTTCCCGCCCGCGGCTTCACCCGCGTGGATTTCGGACTTCAAAAATGATTCAAAATTTTAACTTATTATGTTATTCTAATATGAAAGCTATATTACTGTAAAGTTTCATGAAAATCCGTTCAGTAGTTTTTGTGTGAAAGAGTAACAAACATCCTTACAAACTTTCGCATGTTATAATATTAGTAGGATTTTATTGTAATTCGCGTAAACTTAAGACATCATTATGGTTGCCACTATTTATAGATGATTATGATGATTGTGTCGATGTACGTGGGAAGTATCCGAAGTGCCTTCAACGGTTTCTCATTAAACGAATCGAGCGTTGTAAATTGATTCGAGCGAACGTGTTGAAATAAGTTTATTATAAGGGCTCGGTGCAACTGGCGGCGGAAAATCAACAGATTACACCCCCCAGGCAACCCCTGTATAGGCTACCCCTGCGAAATGTATAGGCAACCCCTCCAACCCCTGAGTAATAACTATTCGTTGCCATTGTTACTGTGGTTAGGGTCTGGAGTGCATTCAAGATTTGAATTTACGATTTTAAGTTCATCCCCGCAAGGGTTGGTAGGGTGAAATTTGTGATGAAATAACAATGTTGTAATTATTTGTAGGTATGGCGAATTGAACTGTCGGCATCATGATTTAAATGTGTAGCATTTTTTTATAGTATAATGCAAACGAGCAGTTAGAGCCTTCCAATGACGCCCATATACATCCGCATAAGTAATAAAAATATATGTGGACGATATAAATATTACAAAGATATTTAAAAAAGCATGTTTATAGGATGTTCATAAAATCAGTTGAAAAAATACTAAATAAAGTTACATTACAATTATTAAAGCTGAATGAAATAAAAAAAATATACTTGGAAACAAAACAACAAATCACATAAATGGGACGTGGATTTTTACACAAATGAATTTGAAATTAAATTATTGATTTATTTTTTCGTAGGTACGTTAGTTTGTGTTGTTTATTATATTCATTGATAGAGGAATCGTCAAACGGTTCATAGTTTTAATTAATATTTAAACTATATTTTTCTTAACGATATACCACTATTCAAACGGTTAATCGTCATATCGTATTTAATTAATATTTAAACCAAGATAGAAAATGAAAGTTCATTCAAATATAATAATAAATTTCTATTAATATGGCAACCCTGTGGCACTGCAACTTTTGGTCAATGTTTAAAACAATATAGAAAATTAAAGTAATACATCCAAATAAAATAACAAATTTCTATCTTCCCGAAAACCCTGCACTGCAATTTTAAGTTCATGGTCAAACCAACATAGAAAACGAAAGTAATTCATCCAAATAAAATAAAAAATTTCTATCTTCCCGACAACCCTGCACTGCAATTTTTAGTTAATGGTCAAACCAACATAGAAAACGAAAGTAATACATCCAAATAAAATAACAAATTTCTATCTTCCCGACAACCCTGCACTGCAATTTTTAGTTAATGGTCAAACCAACATAGCAAACGAAAGTAATTCATCCAAATAAAATAACAAATTTCTATCTCCCCGACAACCCTGCACTGCAATTTTTCGAGTACACTAACCGAGTCGTAACTGAAATATATTATTTTCACATCAGTCGCAGGGGAGGGTGGCTCCCCCTCCCCCCGTCCCCCTCGAGCTCGTATCACAACACCGTATCAAAATAAACAGCGTGACAACTGCCGGTTATATCTCGCGTATTGTTAGATTAAATCAATGGAGAGCATTATTTGGTGGTGCATGGGCTTATGGGGAATTTGGGGACCTACGTTTTATTGTTGTTCTAGATGTGTTGCGATTTTACACACACAGATATACAAACAGATTTTTGATTAGATAGCAGAACAATTTTTAATCAATTGAAACAAAACCAATGTTTAGCTGTATTCACGTAAAGGAAAAAAAGTTAGTACATAAATTTAGCATTTAAAATATTTGTTAAAAGTCAGACGTTTATGTCTTAGTAGGAAAGATTTTTAGATATTGCTAAGATAATCTGATCTGAGTCTGATAAAATTAATCATATTTTTATGGCCATCGCACAGCGTTAACTTGTTTTAAAATGCCCCTATTCATAGCAACACAAAATGTACAAACACTAAGCAATAACGGGTGTAAATAATAAAGGCAAATGAAAAAAACGCAAACAACGGCTTGACCATACTTCGTGGAGCCCTGGCGCTGCGCCCGGGGGTGCTCTGTCAAAACGTTTACCCAACGCAACGCAATAACACTTTTTTTTCCAATTTTACAACATTCATTTTGCCCGGCTTCGCTAATAAAATATCGCTATTTTTCACCTCGATCATACCGCTTTGCTGTTGCGAAATGGAAAAACATTTTTAAGTTTGCCGGTTTGTTTTGTAAGTTCGGCCTTTTTAGTGTTTCTGACGCGGTTGATAATTAACTTATTGGATGCCACCGGTTTTTAGCTTTTTTTGCTTTGCCTTGTTGGACTTAAAAACGGCTGTATATTTTTTCCTTTGCCTTGTTGGGCTGAAAAAGCGGCTGCATATATTTTTTCCTTTGCCTTGTTGAATTAAAAAAACAACCTTTTGCCTATAAATTAAAAAAAAAACATACCTGTTTGTGCATTTCCACGTTGAGGCCGTAGGACATTTCGTAATACTGTAACAAAAGCATCAATTACAAGGTGTAACATAACGGGTTTGGCAGTGATAAGCTTCCTCAAATTTGAGGGTGACTAAACATCCGCAGCGGCAACTGGAGTGTTGCCAGGAGTGTTTCCGACATAAAAAACTCTTGCGAAAATTTTCTCTAGAGCGTATTAAAATAAATTGCAAACGATTTGGCAACATTTAACCGTGATTCATATTGGAGCGAAACGAGCGTTCGGGGATTAGGGACTGCCAACATCTATTTGCCTTGTTTCAAATATCTTGCCACTTCGCTCGACCATTAACTTACGTTTACTGTTCATTACATATGTTTTTATATATCTTTATTAAATTCAGATTAATATAAAATGTATACGTCATTGAGGAGGTTACATAAAATATCTTTATTTGTAACGGTAATTAGGTTATACAAATTCCAAATTTAAATTTAAGAGTTCTATATTTAAATTGCTATTTCTTTTTATGTGTTGCCAGTAAAAACACTTTAATTCGCCAACGATCGTATAAAGCCATATATCTATTTAATGACCTAAGTAATTAACACGATGACAAGAATAGATAAGAAACTATATTATATGTGGAACATATTTGGTGCGCAGTATGTTTAATATGCTCGTGTAATTTTTTTATGTGGAATACTTAAATACGTCTAAGAATGGATACAAGAAACATTATTTCATTATATTATAATTTGCATACACTTAAATAATAATTACATATAATAATCATTATTCTTATCGGGTTTTGCAATCGTTATTATAACTCATTATAATAATATACACTTGCTTCTGTATTATAATAATAATATTTTTGTAGACTGTTCTACGTTCGTCTATCTCCATGCTAAGTATATAAACTTAGATCATAGGTACTTATACTATGACCTAAGTCTTATTATCTTATATGTTGTATAAATTTACGAAATTTAATGTCATACAATTGCATGATTATTCATTAATTATCTGGACGTAAAAACTTAAAACGTAAAGACGAACCAACTTGACATTAAGAATATAATATTACTTAAATGTCAAGTTGATTGACTCAGGAAAGAATCAGATACATTGAAAAAAGGTACTTACCATAACATAATGCCTTTGTATTTCTATTTTTTCACTAGCCAATTTTTCGCATTCCAATTTTAAACTGTAACAAAAAATCTTAGTTATAAAACGTGACACCTCAATTGAGCGTGTTTAGATATTTATTACCATCTCCAAAATAAAGCGAGAATAATTTTATTATTAAGATTAATAAGCTGTACGCTTCGTGATCTTAAGCACTTAATTCTCGTTATTTAAAAGTTAATTGACTTTTTATCTTTTTATTGAGCGCTCTACATTTTTTATCGTCAAAGCATTCTATATTTAAAATACATTGTGTATTCGTTGCTGGTTTTAATTTATACGAATTAAAATAAATAAGTGCATCAATTAGTTACGGTTTTTATGTATTTTAATATATTTCTCACACACACACAACACTTGAGTGCGATTTAGAGGGCTATTCGAGTAGTTTTCCATAGTAATGTGAAGTCTAAAGTTAGTAAGAGTTGTGCCACGCTGCATGCGTGCGTGTAGCCGAATTGGGCCGGCACGACTGGCGACATCTCGCTTACGTTCACGACACCGGCGTAAAGTGACAGTGGTGCTGTCGCGTTTCGTGTGGCATGTAAGTAGACGGTGGCCCATGGAGGCGGGAGGAGAAAGGAGGGCTGCGCATCTGTATAGCCTCTATCTATATCTATGGGAGTCGGTAGTCAATATTAAAAAAAAAAAACAATAATACCAGCGATATTTTTTTTTTATGTATAGGAGGGCAAACGAGCAGTTGTAGCCATTTTCATGACTACCGACGCCCATAGACATCTGCATAGACATGCATAGATGCGCTGCCCCCCTTTCTCCTCCCACCTCCGTGGTATGGAACTCGTTTGCGTTCCGTCCAAAAATCGAAAATCACCTACTGATTCAGTCGGATGTTCCAATTTTGAAAATGGAATCGCATCTAAACCTATTGTTCAATTCGAACCTGCGACCTAATATTGCACAAAAACACAATTGAGTCATATCGAGAACAGTTACCTGCATATACAACAGGTTTTAGTATCAACAAAAGGTACACAAAAAGCTTTTGAATGGGAAAAGGGCTTATTTCGTGAAGGGTCGGGATAAGTTCCCGATACCGAGTGACAGGAGGGAATCCCGAAGGCCCTTCCTGACCCTACTTGGAATTCTGACGAGGATATTTAAGTATTACATACATTTGTAAGTGGATGAATAACTTCGGTTAAACTCGATATGTTTCATGTACGGTTTTTTTTTTTGCGCCAGTATGACTGGCTATGGTAGCGGAAGCCATTCTGCCATAGGGACCGAAAACCATCGGAAAAGAATACGAAATTAAAATCAATCTGAACTTTCCCATTTCCGTTTTATGTATCTTTTTGAATGGCTGAAAAGTATAGCTACATTAATATACTCTTCTATATCTTTCCTTTTTTATCTCTACCTCTGGTTATCAAAAAACATTCTCGTCTTTAAAACCTTTTTGTCTGCTCGTAGGGTTGCCAAATCTCCCGGAATTTCATGGTTCTCCAGGAACAAAGCACTTGTTTTTTAAAATCTCTCGACTCTAGGAACGCAGGTAAAATCTCCCGGACTGGCGAGTGGCGGGCGGCGCACAACCTCGGCAGGCAGTAGCAAAATTTAATTATTTTAATCTCATGTCAAAAATTATTTTAACCTCTCTTAGTTAAGACTGGGAATTAGTTCTTTTTTGGTCCTTCCGGATTTCTGATCAACGGAGTTGGCAACCCTAGTTGTATGCCTTATACCTGTGATAGTAATCCAAACAAACTGCTTTTTGTGCAATGTTTAGAGAAACGCAAATCAACTTACGATACTGCACTAACACTTATCTATCTCTATATATTTGTAAAGCAATTTTTTTTGCAATGATTAGGCAAAGGAAATCAACTTACTTATGATACTGGGCCTGTAGAAAGTTGAACTCCTCCTTGATCCTGTCGCACGACTCGCCGACCGTGAACTTGATGGGTTGCCCGGGCTGCGGTGGACCCTGCAACATTAACTGTCATTAGCTTAGTAATTAGAACCTCTTCATTATAGGCTAAATGATAGAGCAGGACAGAAAGTGTTGCCGAGTAAGAGAGACAGATTTGTCGTTTTCATGTTACTACTGTTGTTGCTCCTTTCTGTCATTAGCTTACTCACAATGTAATTAGAACCTCTTAATTATAGGCTAATTTAAATGGTATGGAAGAGTAGGATAGCAATAGTTACGAGTAAGAGAGATAGATTATAAATTGTTGTTCCATGTTACTATTGTTGAGCTTTTGCTTAGGCACTTGCCTGTAGGTAGGACTACGGACACAAACTCTTTTTTTAATGCCACTTTTTGACATGGGCTCTCTCCTAAAGCTGAACAACTCTTATTATTTATTCCATTTATATACCTACTATACTAAATAATGAAAACTTATTGCTGCTTTATTTTAACAATAATATAAAACCGTATTACAATTTTACAAATTTTATAAGTTAACTCGTTCCACGTTCGAGACAAAAGTAAACTACTCCTTATTTAAAAAAAACGCATCTCCTTTCGTGTATTATTATATCACTGTTTAGTAAATAAAGTTAACAATAAAACACAGAGAAGTAGAAAATACAACACTACAAGAAAGAAATTGGTGAAAAAACCACTTAATTGTATATGAAACTATCTACATAGAATTAATAGAAACTCATAAATATGCCTAATAAATATTGCAATCTTTGTTTTTTACACATCACTACTATAAAAAAAACAAATGTCATCAAAAGTCAGATTGTGAATAAAGTATCCAATCTAATATGCAAAGCGTATATAAATACTAATTCACTATTATCTAAATAGTATAATACGTCCATTAACCGAGTCAACTAAATAACATCTAATTCCTAAACCGGTCCGAATTTGAATATCGAACATAAAATATATAATGACCCATCAATCATCTGAACAAAAACATTCGTATCACGAAACAAAAATTACACGCGTCCCACATTACCATAATACAAATTATCCTTTAATGATAATAATTCGGTGTGAGGATTAAAAAAAACAACGCTCTTAACACACAAATAAAACAAGCACTGAATAAAGTAAAAAAAAAACGTTCATAATAAGAAGCCGGAGAATAAAAATAAAGCGAGGTACACAACGCCGAGGTTGGACAAAAAATAAATAACAGTCGCCGGCCGGCGCGAAACAAACGGACTTTAAAAATAATAAAAGGAGCGTAAATAAAAGCGTAAAAGGAGCTCGGCGTGTAGACGTTGTAAATGGGGCTCGGGACAATCGGGGCCCGAGAAAAATGCGGTCGGAATTTAGTGAACGCAACCGCCGGGAAGATTCCCCCACTTAATGCCCCCTCTAACCGCAACTATCTTTGGATTATCAAATCAAATTGTTGATTTATATAAACACTAGCTTTTCCCCGCGGCTTCGTTTGAGTTGTAGCCCTTCAATAAATACCAGAAAAATGGAACTGCAATAGAATTCCAATATCTGCCACAATTATATTTTTGTCCTTATATATATATTTTTTTTAATATTTTTAAGTATGTCATTTCCAGTTTTTGCGTGAAAGCGAACAAACAAACTCACATTCCCATTTATATTATATTAGTAGTATCACTCACAAGTCAAAGCACGTCAGAAATTAAAAATTAAACTGGTTTTACTATCTAATGTGACAATCGAAAATTGCAAATGGCGGCATGCGAACATAAATATACCGCGAATAAAAGAAACGCGAACTGGCCGTGTAAAATAAAAATAAAAAAGAAACAATCGGTAGCCGTTCCAGGAGCGGCGAGCTCGGCCGAACATGCATGATGCATGGCATGCTTTACGTGCCGTTTTGCAATACACTTATAATTCCAACGCAAAAACAACATTAATATTGAACTCGGTAATCGACATGTGATCCGGTAGGTATTTAAATTCGTGTAGAGAATCTATTAAAGCGGCAAAGAGTAATAAAAACTTGAAACGCGTCCGATATTAAACTAATTTGATGAGATTATTTCGCCCACACACACACCTGTCTTACAAGGCCACATGTACAAGCGCCCTAACATCTTGACATTCATGTTCCATCAATAAATATTACATGTTGTTTCAATTATTTGTTCTGTACGTTATCGTTTCATCTCACTAACGTTTTTAGAGCTATTGTTTCATGCTCATAATTCTCTCATTACATTACGTGATAAATATCGATTGTCCAAAACAGCAAAACAGTGAGTGTATTATATAAATTAGAATGTATAGTGAATTCTTTGGATTCATTTCGCAAATAAAATGACAGGCGCGCCATTATACATTCTAAAGATGAAATATTTTTTTTTATTGTTGGCTAAGCTCGTTGCTCATTAAAAAGTAAATTACGAACACCTAAATTCGTAAAAAAATTCGCAGTATTCATTCAAAAGAATTAAGCGCTAACATACCAGTCGTAAAAACACTTCGTTAAGCATTCTTCAAGTATAATGTGTATTGTGTGCTCATTTTTTTAGCCGTAAACTCGATCGCCCCAACTTTAAATCGATCACAAAGAAAATGAAAATAATCCACGACAATAATAGACTGAGTAAACGTTCCCCCAAAAAAAGATTCCCATAAATTATCGCCGAAAAGGTCAAATTAAAATACAATGAAGAGTTTTTGAGCCGCAGTATTGTGTGGAGGGCCGGATGAAAGGCCCGCATCCAACGGCGACCGCTCACAAAAACAAAACTAAGCAGAATTCGTTTAAACGGATATAAAAATAAAAAGAAATACGTGTTCTTATTTCAAATTATTGAATACGTCTGTCTGCCCACGTCTACCTGTTCCCCGACGAGAACTTCTTTTGTTGTACGTAATTTGAATTTCGAATGAATTGAATGAACTTATGCGTGTAAAATTTTGTTGAATCCATTTTTTATAGATAATCTATCTAGATTAAATTTATTCATGCGCGTCCAATCTCATGTTTATTTCTTGTTTTATGAAAGCAATAAAATATGTTATCACTCCTTTAAAGATAAATGCGGAACTGTTTTGACATTTAGCTTCGCCCATTTATAATGCTAATAAGCTTATTGAATATTAAAAAGAAAATATAATATTTTTTTAAGGCATAGGAAGATCGGTGTCAAGTGTTTAATACTAATTAAAGATGGCAGTTCAAATATCGTACGCAAGTACAGCAGCACTGTAAACATCTAAACACCATTCGCACTTACAAACCAAACAGGCATAAACAAATATTTAAACACACAGATTGGCTCTGAAACATTACACTCAATTCGCGCTACGCGTCTATCGAAATTCCACCCTATCGCTATGACTTTAAAGATTAAATCCGATTGTAGTGTGTTCGAGATACGCCCTTTTACTGCTGAGACATAAAAACGTCAGTAAACTAATATGGGAGCCGGGCGATCAGAAAGCTGATTTTGCTTTCCGAGAAACAACACCGCTGGCGTTGTCCATCGGTGACACAGGCTAATGGATCGACGTCTTTCTAAGAACAATGAACGTTATGCGCCTGTATGGACAGCTGTGGGCTCTTTGCTATAATTTATCTGTGTACATTTGTATTAATTTGGTCGTTACAAGCATGCCTTTATAGACAGTTCCAATTTTAAAATAGTTCCATGTAACCTCGTTTTATTTTTTTGTGTAAAAGGGTTTGTGGTAGAGTAAAAATTAGAGCCTTTGATGTGAAACTGCAAATCTGTTATTACTGAAATACCTTCTAAGTTTAAACACCTAAAATACCTTTACCGTCTTAGTATTACATACCGTAGAGTTTAACGTGTTGATATTATTAATTAAAATATGTCCATCGTTTTGGAAAACTAAGTCATGAGTCCATTAGATTCCGTCATTGTCATCATTCGGACGCCCACCACTACATACTGTATTCTATCTATTCCTTAAATGCCACAGCACATCTTTAAGTCGCCTATTTTTTTTACATGTAGAAAATGTGGACGGTTATGCGGGACGCGCACCCGCTAGAAACCCATGACAATCATCTTCACGCCATCACCGAGTAGATGGGTACAGTGGAACTACCACCGATCTTCCACCACATCTTTAAGTCGCCTAGTCTTATATGGGCGGCGGCAGTCATTACCAAACTGTTCGTTTACTGCCTATCTCTGCAGCAAGATAACAAGCCAATACATTACATTTCACCACATTTCATTAACAATGCTAGCGGACTAACAAACCAACTCAAGTCGCGAATGCAAAACGTACAAATTGGAACTCCAAGTTGAAACGGAACGCAAAGATATGAAAGGCAATATCACAACGTGTCGCGCGGTGGCCTCGCAACGTTCCCAAAGTGCTGTTCAAATAGATTGAGTGCTGATGATACTGTTGGCATACTCCAAATGCCGTGTTTGTGATAGCTGATAGCGTTGTCTGTTATCTTGGAAATTATTTTGAGGAACATTGACTCAAGGCACTCCGCTTATCGTGTCCTCAAAGTGGTTCTGGCGCGTTTCCGCTCGCATCGCTGTTGGGGAGGTGGAGATTTTTTTTAGAGAATGCAAAGGAGAATGCTGAAGACTCAGACACCGATGAAGATTCTATTTTTTTATGTATATTAGAATAGCAGTGGTGGGAAATCGAGCTTTTTCGAAACTAGAGGGCTGTTCGAGCCTAAATTTTTCCCCTTTTTTCCTAGTCCCCTTTAAAGAAAAATAATTATTGGGAGCCATTTATCAACGCATCAAATTAGTTTCTATGTATAATTAAGAAAAAACTATTAATCTTTATTACGGATCATTTCTATCAGAAAATAAAGCTATGTAGACGGCCTACACATATTTAACATGACCTTATTTATACTTAATATTATTCATGACAAACAAAAACCTACTTCAGAACCACGCGACTATGTTATATTACCATAAACAATAGGTGACAACGCTTTATTAAAGTGACAGATTACTTTTTTTATTGACGCATAAAAAGGCCAATGAATCACTATAAAAAACGTACAATATAGGAAATAAAACGTAAGCCTGAAACGTATCGTCACATCGTAAAATAAATGTAATCAATAACTGTATTCTCTATCTCAATGATACATCACACTTGAGATAGAAGTGCACTTATCATAATATAGATTTGCTCGTTGGAGTGTTTACCTTTGCCCTAAATGGACAACGCCGCCAATTTCGACCGTTAAAAATAATGTAAGGAAATGAGACGCAATGTAATTTGTACGTAGCGGTAATTCCGTTAAATATTGACCGAGAGCCTAGGCGACACGGATTTTGAGCAAACATACAAATAGGCATTTACATTAACACCGCCCCCCTCCCCCCTCTACCCCTCCCTCGGTCGTAAAAGTAAAGAGCTAGTGTCGTAAAGAAGTGTTGTAAAAGTTGTAGCGTCGAGCGAATACGGCTTACACGAGAAATCTTATCGGGCGGTGATAATAAAACCAGCTAATCGATGTTATTGCCATATTTATAAGTATGTCGTTGCCAGTGATATCGATAAAGACATAAAAAACACAACTTACCGTAATTATAGTGTTGCATTATCGATGTTTTGTTCGTATCAAGTAATTTATGTTGTAGCGGTGATACGTATTGTTCTAAATTCAAACAATCGTAACGAAAACTAAATCATGTAATATACTACATAGTTACAATGCATTTTTTCATAACACGTACATAAAGAAGTTGTGATTAAATTCTGTGACTTCCTCTCGGCAAATCTACCCACGCACCGATAAAAATCAAACAAAACTTGCTGTCACATAGATCACCGCAAAAAGATAAGTCGAAATCTGTCTTGAAATAAGTTTTTACTTCTTTTAATTATCAGCAAAGATAAGGCTTGTTTAATGTATTTAATGTGACCTTACTTGGTGGCGCCAGTTAAATGGGGTCTATTTAATTATATGCATGCTCAGCGTGTGGTGGGCGATACACTTTACGGTAACACCATGTGAACATGACAAATAGCCATCACACCCGACACAAGTCATACCTATGAATTGATTATACTAATGGTAATTTTATTACAAGATTATAATAAATAAGTACGGATAATATTTAAATAACCTACACGCATTAAATATTCATTGACATCGACCGCGCGACAGCATAATTATTCAAGGCTGTTATTCATATGCATCCATTTTTTCACAACTTGCCATAAATAATAGATTTTCTACTGGTTCTTTTTTCAAACTTTAAGCATTAGTAATAATTGTTTAGCATTTCATTCGAAGAACCACATGACAGATGTTGGCGGTTTGCGGTTTCTGCTCAGCGGAATAGTATAAACATATTATCCATTTGTTTATATTAGAATATATTATAATGTATTATGAATATGCGCAAGTGCCTCTGGACAGAGCCTTAAGAGCTTTACAGTCAATTTCACAGGTAATTGAGTGTGTCTGACGTTCCGTCGACCGAACACTGAGGGGTCCCGGCCCTTCGGGGGGTACATTTGTTTGCATTCTTTTATTACGAATATTTTTAACAAAGAGAGAATAAGCGACAAAAAATCCTTTGTAGTATTTTTTCTACTTTAAATTTATTGTAATAGGTATCGTTCTACGTAAACAAATTGGACTTAACTCACATTCTGTATTACTAGAACTAATACATAGCATACATGCGTTCATATTCCTTTTAAATTGGAAAAGAAGACATTGAATTTACAACTAGCTTGAATGAATTGGGTAACTAACAAATCTAGTCAATAGGTTCATTTTAATGTGTCTCCTAAAGTAAAATTATCTTGTCTTTCTCTCAAAAATTATCTTTGCTTTTCTTCTTTTTTTTCACTATGGCAATCGGCTAAGGAACTAGTAAGGAAGTAGTTGGTTAACCAACATTCCACATAGAAAAAAATAAGTGCCCCGACTTTAGATGCGAAATATTTGCCATGTCGATTATGTTGTAATGGTGCTTGTACAATGTACATCATCACTTACCGGATGCCTGGCGGCCGCCACGGCAGCGGCGGCTGCGGCGGCGTTCATTGCGCCCGCGCTAGGATACATCACCACGTCAAACACACACGGTCATCGTCAGCACACTCCAAAATAAATGACACACCACACACTTCACTAAAGACACAATTAACACAACGCGCGTATCGTCACCAGTCACACACACGACGCTAGCAATAAAATATCACAACACAACCGACACGCACAAGACTCGCTTGAGAACTAGCGTGTAAGCGGCGTAGCGGGGGAGCCGCCCTGCCTCCCTGGCCCCTACCTCCGCGACCACCCTTCGCATACCGCTGCCATACATATTTTCTCCACTCGAATTTTTCGTCGACTATCTTCATGTTTGAGGAATACTTAGGCGAATCGGAGATATACGCTCTAATAGATACGTATTATTTGGGGATTTTCTGGAGACACGTAAAGGGAGATGGGGTGTCGTTGTAAGGTTATAACTGTTTTGCAAAACTGTCGCGGTCTGTACTTTGTTCGCAATATTTTTGCAATACTATGTAGGTAGGATCGTAGGTGTATTGATGCCGAACTAACTTGGTTCATAATTTAAGATTTATTGCTGTTTAAGCTTTAAAACTTGAGCAACGAAAGTTGCTTCTACCCCCTAATATCTACTGAATACCTAGTTATTTTTATTTGAAGTTCATAAGTTGAAAGAAAGTTAGGCTTTGAAGCTTATGATAAACCTACTACTTAGTGCCTATGTGTGTGTTATGTATACATTACTTAGGTAAGCATCTTTTTTTATTTTAAATTGATTTTTACATGCCTTATTTTAAGTTTTACATAGGTACATAACATACGTACTTAAATGTACATTTTACATAACATTATATAGGTGAACTGATAATATTTAAACTGGACAAGTCTACGGTAAATGACATCTACAGATACGAAGATGGTGATAATAATTCATTAAAACGATGCCATCCCACCACACATTAATGCTTATCGAACTGATTCTTACAATCCCAATAATTTATACCAAATTAAAAGCCCATCATATTTCTAAAAAGATACCAACACCCATCTATAAAGCTAAATACAAATTCACAGCTGACTAGTCCGGAGTCGTATTAAGCTTGGAATTTTTACGCACATCATAATTTACGTAGCGCTACCGAGGGTGATGGCGGGAACTGGCGGGAAGCAACGAGACGTGGCAAAAAACCTCACCTACGCGCACTCATTTCCTTCTTGTTTCCATTAAAAATATATTCTGCATCGGATGCATTGCTGTTGTATGTCTAGAGTAATCTACATTTAAAATTTAAATTGCTTATTATATTCATTATTTACTATTATTGTAGATAGGATTTTGTTCGTGATTCTTTGAGAAACTTGAGATTCTTTGAGACATGGGTCGTTTCTTCTGGTCTCTTCATTGATGTTTAATAATGTCTTGTCAGCAGAATATTGCCGTCCTTGCCTCCTATCATCGAACGAAATTTATAAAAAAAAAAACACTCTTTGTCTATGACATTGACATGCCATAGACAAAATCTGCATTTTACTACGTCAATGTTTTTATAGCAAAGGTATTCAGCATGTATTTTAAAATGATCAATTTACTGCCAGTATTTTCATAAACTATCGTGTACATCTAGTATTTAATGTACATCGTGTGCACAGCGTTTATCTTGGAGCCCACGATACGTCGCCCCCACAGGAGTGTGACATGACTGCTCGACAATGCAGCGGTAAATTGTATGTCCTTTACTGTCTCTTAAGATGTTGTTACGTTTTAATATCGTTTTTCACTTTTGTTTCGTCTACCACTTTTTATTGCGTTTCACATTACTTCTCGATTTCAAAGCGTAGTGGATTTAATGAAATATTGTGAAATGAAATAATAAAATAACGCCAGTTTTGCGTCAAGTTATTATTGGAAAAATATATTTTGCTGTAATTGGAGATTGAAATTTATATTAAACTCTTCTTTAAAATTTTATATGGTTTATTAACCATCCGATAAATAGGTAAGGAAAAATAAAGGGAACTCCATCTTTGTGGCAAATGTAAAAAAAAACGGTTGAGTAAAAGTGAGTATGTACCTACCTACTCACTGTGGTTTGCCATGCCTAAAAATCAAAAAGTCGGACACAGGCTCAAATTTTGCCAAACGTTTTGTATTGAAAGCCTGACATAGGTATTAGGTTTTTAAAGAAAAAAATGGTAGTTTTGTCTTACATGCTTATAATAAGCATGTAAGACTTTTTCTTTCGCGACTAGAGTAAGTCGCGAAAGAATAATAAGCGTCTAACAATCACACGCCTGCAAACTTTTTGGTAAACTCGTCAAAAGTCGGACAGCCCGAACTTGTGTAAATTTATCCTGGACACAACTGTAAATGGAGAAATTAGTCAGACATGTCCTGCTAAATCCTGACACCTGAACCGTATATACTCACATAGAATAAAAGCTATCTCAATATACAAAAGACGACTCACGTACAATAACTGTCCAAATTGCTTAAAAAATGACAAATCACGATTTGCATTCAAATGCTATTAATATAATAAATATAGTCATGTGACAAACACAAACGAACGAAACATAAAACAAATATTTGATAACGCCTCATAAATAAACGTATCAACTTTGACCGCGTAGATAGATGTAAACTGTGCGTTGGTCATTACTGAGAAAAGCATGTTAAAGATCGGGCTATTCAATGCGATATCGCGATTAATTGGTAAGTCAGCGGTCAACGTCTAGCGGCGGCCCCACGCCGCCGCGCGCCGGCCGCGCCACAGCTTGACAAATAAAACCAACTGCATAATTAAATGGCGCGAACTATTAGGGTTGGCACCGTTTACATGCATATTTTTGTATGTGACATAACAGCTTAGTGACATAACAGCTTAGTGAGATATCAGTTCAGTGTCAGTTAGATACGAATTTCAGGTGATAGATATTGCTGTCTAGACATATTATGGCAATGATTAGCTTGTGAATATCCGAGATTTCTTTTAAGTCAGTCTAGACTGTACCTATTTAAGATATTAAATAGAGATATGCCATTTTTATGACAGTACATTGAAATTATTCTTAAGAAAATTTAATTCTGTCTATGACTGTGTGTTATTAGTGCGATGATCACACAAGATAGGTTTATAGGAAACACTGTTTCCTATGTTATAGATTTCCTATGTCCACCGGTTCTATTATTTTATGTGATAGAAAAATAATTATACAAATACACACTTATGTATTTTTAGGTATATTTGACTTTTTTATAAGTCGAGCTTAATTCACCATATCAAAATAAAACTAACATAATAGAAAAGAAAGACAGAAATGTTTATCCTGTCTTTCTTTTCTATACATAAATATTATATTTCCAGAGGAGATCCTGTTAGAACTGAATAAAGTAGCTTAAGTAGATAAGTATTCAATGTGATGATTATGCCAGTAAAGAGTCAACACATTTAAAAAAAATTAACGAAACCGCCTTAATGCTTAAAAATGTAGCTAATACAAAAAATCATAAGTGCATTTTATAAAAAAATAGTGTAATTTATTTAGGCGCGTACCCTAAAGGGGAGAACAATTAGTTGTGCAAGCCAGTATTGTGTGAACTCGCTTGAAAAAGTCACTGCTTCTCAGAAGGCGAGGAACTTAACTCATTCCGCCGAACCTTTTTTGTATAATAATTAACGTTTAATGGCATTTGAATTTGGAAACTTTGCAACAAATATCTGGTTTGATACTTTGTGAGATTTTTTTTGTAGCACTTAATATATTATTCTTATCGAGATGTCTTTGTTAACTTATTTCTTATGCGGTATGAATATAAATTTGCTTGTTCCAAATATAAATAATACACTACTAAAATTATAGACATTCAAAATAATAAATGCTGGTAATACATATAGCATTAAAAAAGAAATCATTAGGGATGTGCAAAGTTTTATTGCATTTGATCGATAACTAATAGGGAATTACGATTTATAATCGGTATTAAATTCGATGCAGTGAGTACATTCGTGGAGGAATGTGATTTTAATGAGCGCGTTGTTCGACCGTTCTTCATTACCCACTCATTCGCAATAATTGTAACGTAACTATTTGAATCGAGTTCCGTATTTATGTGCATTTACAGCCAATAAATAAAATTGATTGATATGCAATCTATTTTAATCTGGATATTTACAAATAGGCGATTTCGACTATTCATGAATATTCAGACCAAATCAAAAGGATAGTTATTTCAAATTTCAATGTGCAGTGTATGTAGTAATATAAACAAGAACATCAATATTTACTTATAATTTGTTTGTTTTTTTTTATACCTTCCGACTTGTGACCTACTCACGACTAAGACAGGAAAATAAAGGCACTTATTGATGACAACAGTGACACATGCATACAAATATTACTATTACCCTTTGAATAGGTTCACTATTTACATAATGTTAATATGTAAAGTGGCCTTATAAATATTAAAACGTTACTCAGAATTTTATAAAGAGTTTATACTCATTTTTCAAATATTTGGATGGGCAACAAATATTCCATACATCTATTTTTTTTACGTAGCAAGGGCCTTGTATCAACTAGTCGTAGTGGCCAGTATTCATTTTTTTACAATCCATTAAAAGCTACTCTTAACCCTATCCACAGGTAGGAATTCGGTTGACCTACATAATTGTAATTTACATATTTAGGAACACCCTCTTAGGGGTAGTTATAACTATTTAAATAAAGTAAATATATTTTATACTTTTTGAGTAATTAGGACCTGCAAATGACCATTCTAGCCCCCACAGACGAGCTCATTACAATTCTAGACCTAATTTGTAGTTTCAAATGTTCAACGCTGTTAAGCTAGACTAAGGGTATGTGAAATAAAGTGTTTTTTGGGTTAGTATTTAATTAAATTATAAGCGATTACATTTTTTACAACATTTAAGCACGGCGATATTCATTTATGTGGTTTTTATAATTGATCAATCATAAAGAGGGATTAAACAGGATTTTAATTAAACTTTGGTTTAGATGTAGGTATATTATCGTTATGATATATTTTACTTTAGATAAGAAGTGCCTTACAGTTT
Source organism: Calycopis cecrops (assembly GCA_001625245.1). Taxonomy (NCBI): domain Eukaryota; kingdom Metazoa; phylum Arthropoda; class Insecta; order Lepidoptera; family Lycaenidae; genus Calycopis; species Calycopis cecrops. The sequence continues at coordinate 116,373 of LUGF01025210.1, forward strand.
TCAAAAGCAGATAGGTATTAAAAAGAGGAACCCTACCATAGTGATGAAAAGATTGAGCAGCCAGAGTACATTAATTAAAGCAGATACAGGTATGTATATTCAAAAACTTCAATAAAATAAAATACCCAAAAACGAATAAAAATATTATCTCCATATAAAGCAATAATTATGCAAATTTGTCAAAAAATAAAAATGTATGTAGGATCCTATTCTATTTCCAGTATACAGAGATGATTTGATACGTAAATTCGTATGACACTTTCCTTATCAAAGAATATTAAAGAAACATATCTTTCTCGCAAGTAGCGTTACATAAGTAGGTACCTACACGACATAATATATGGTAATGACTATTAAATACTTTCAGATTAATTACTGAGATATGAAAACTGTCAGTAACCATTTGCAAAACATTTATAAGCACCTTATAATTTGGCTATGAACCGATCTCAGAATGTGTCACGATCCATACCACTTTCTAGTTCCTAGAACATAAGTAATAGTGTACTTATACTATTTAGTGCTAATATTTGAATAAAGAACGCAAGTTTTTTTTTACTGTCAACAAAACACGTTTCACAGAACTTGATTTTGTATCTTTGTTGGACATATACTTTTCAGGTATCAAAATATATGGACAGGAAATGCGTAACAGTTACACTGATTGCGATAAAATTTATATTGTACTTAATACTGACATGACAGATAATGGAAAGGAAACAGCAATAATAATATTCAAAACCTAGTAATAGTAGCGTCAGGTAAATCTTAAAACCATAGATTTAAATCTGTTTAAAACTAAAAAGAAATCTGCTAATAGGTAACTCTTTTTTTTTACGTCTCGTTTTCCTGAATTCCTGAGACTTATTACCTACTTAGGTTTATAAGTGACATTTATAGAAAAACCTATTTTTTTTTCAAATATATTTTTAATAACTACTTTTTACAGGATTCTATAAAATACAAACAGCTACGTCATAACAGTTACAACTTTAACAACATATGCACATAAAATACAGGTGGGTAGTTACTTATATGTATGAATGTAATACGTAAATTACTTGGTGTGTTATTAAAGTCATTATTGTATACTTTATCATTAACCGCATGAGGTGCTATTAAAAACATATTTTGTTTTTATTATGTATATTTTAAGACGTAGCCACGTCAATCTTACTTATATATACCTACTATGTATTGTAATAATTATACATGTGATTATTTTTATAATACTGGGAAAAAAAGTCTCACCTTAACAAAATAAACATATGTCATCTGCCATTTTAAATGTTTACTGGCAACTTTAGATACCAAATGTTTATTTATCTGTCCAATTAAAAAATATTAAGCTTATCAGTAGTTCAAAATAATATCGAACAGTAAATGATGTATTACGAACAAAGCGTTATAAATAAACAGGCCAGTTTGTCTATCTAATTACGATACACATTTATCAAACCGAATATCGATAATACCGAGACCATCCCAAATCGATACCGGTAGGTATCATTAATTTTTTAGACATGTGCCTTGAATAGCAATTGCGGCTACCGGACAAGCATACTTTATCGTCCATCCGACACAATACGCCTACGTAGATGCCTATCGTTCCTTCACTATTTCCTTTTAGGACGGGTTTTTAACCCGTTTTCTTTACGACCAATAATATGTACAGATAAGAAGATCGGTGTCGTTCGAGTTAGCGGAATCGCCACTCGATCGCCTGCCTACTTAATAGACATCGATTACGTTTTATGAACCGTTCATTAATTTATAATACACATTGTGATACGTACAATCGTGTGGCATTAAAATGATTGTCGTTCCGTTACGACTCGCCATGGCTGATATGCGAGTCGTGAAAACGTAGCGCTATTGAGTTTTAGACAAATAGCATATTCGGTATGATTGTCGATTATAATAGGCAGTGTTGTGCTGTGCCGAATTAGGACGGCACGACTAGGGAGGTACTTCTCACGGCAGCAAAATGATGGGTATGTTGTGTTTTGACAAGAGTCCGGTGGTCGATTGGGGAGGATGGGGTTAAAAAGGATCGTAACTCGTATCTATATCATCTTTGGTTGCATTTTTAGGGCGTACGTAGTGATGTTACTTACGTCTGTATGTGATTGCAATAAAAAATGTTAAATATAAGGCGATCGTCTAATCTCAATATTATATGCACTAACGTACAGTCGCGAAGGAAGCGCGCCGCGAGTCCGCCAGCCATTAGCGCCTCGCATTCAATAATAATGAACGAGCCGCACCAAAATATCCCCTGTTTACACCCACTCGCTCGATCCGCCGCCGCACCGCACCGACCGACCGCATTTTATTTTTTCGCTGTCGCACATTTCGCCGTCATAGCTATTTCCACTCGAGGCATTATACTCTCGTACGTGTGTGAGTCGGTCCACGTGGACCGCTTCGTCGTCGCCGAACGGAATCCAACCAAACTCGAAAGCCGATTGGTGGAAAACCTCAGATCGCTTATTAAGGGCGGAGTTACACGCGATCCGGCCGCACAATTGGCGGAAGCCGAGCGCACAAGCGTCGCGATTGGGGGAGGCGATTTTTATAAGCGCGGCAGTCCACGTGGACTCGTTTATCTATTCAGACGCCGGCGGCGCGGTCGCGGGGGGAGGCAGGGGGTATACGGGCAATCAGTAAAGGCGGGAGGAATACGGCCATATTTATAAGAGCTGCGGGGATGCAATCACGAAGCGGCGCGGGGGCCGAGCGGGAGGGGGCACGGCGGCCATTTTGAGGGCAGCTCTTTTTATTCGTTTTTCGCGCGGGGTGCGTCGTCGGGAGCGGTGCGCTAATTGCGGGGGTAATGAGGGCGCTCTCCGCTCGCTCACTCTATTAAACTCGCTATCGACTGCCTTATTGATTTGTCCTTAATCGAACCGCGACGAAGCGGTGAGACACGCTGTAATGTAAACAGAGCGGTGTGAGCTATGATTAGCAGCGGCGTGCGCGTGCTTCCGGGGCCTTGCATTATAATTTAGTCTTCAGGCCCAGTTTTTACAATTTTCTCATCACGCTAAAGCCCTTTAGGGCCGCATATTGATATGACTTTTAGGACTACACCTCTATTAGAAGCTACCAATTGATAACAAAGCGTTCCTTTGTACAAATAAACCCTATCAGGGATTTAAGGAATATTCGGGGCTAACACAATATTATCAGATATATTCTAACATTTATGTCGCGAAGACACGTGTGTACACCTTACAGATTATTCTGCCCTGCTTACGCTTCGCAAACAGATGTAGGACACCTTACACGCGACAAGAACCTAGTACGCGACCGGCGACACCTACGCCTTTCCCTACCCGTATATCTTCATCAATTCATTCGTTAGTTTTCTCAAAGCAGACTTGCACCGTCCGTCAACGCATCAACGCCATCTATAAATTAAAGCATCCAACTTAGACGGGGAACACGACGCGTCCAGTTTAACGACCAACTTAATGCAATTAAAGTGTTCAAGTGAAAATATTAATGGCCGCTTGATATAACATTGCCACCGTTTAAAATTAATATTTAAATGATTTTAACACTACGCTAATGATATTTCGAATTCAATTTGCTTCTTTCTGGATGAAATGTGGTGATTCGGGTTTTGGGAATTCTAAGCATTAATGGGCACATGTTATGAGTCAATGGGTCTTTTTCATGAAAAAGTTCGAGGTCAAGGCATCTAAACAAGCTCTTGGCGTGATTTTTGTTTTTACAGTATACAGGCGAACGAGCAGCCGGCAGAGAGTGTAGCAGCCTTTTGCTAATTGCCGAAGCCCGCATAATTGTTATACAGACTTCCTTGACTGACTTTCCTTGCTTCCTTTAATTGGCTGTCGGTAACACGTCATCGTTAGCCATCCCTCGGTCGTGCCTGCCCAATGTTCTACAATGCTGCATGAGTGATGACACTAGTTAAGTCTTCCTTCTCATAATTAGTTGAGAAGGTTAGTGGAGGAGTTGTTATCGTTGGGTTACAAAATTTAAATAGAATAAATATTTTTATCACAAATATGACTAAGTAAAAAAAAATTAAAATCGAACATTGCACTACCGATTTCTCTACCAACAGTTCCAACACTAGTTCAGACGGAAAAGCTTAAAATACCGAATTATTTTCGTAATAAAACAGTTCACCGGTCTATGACGGTTTTTTTATTAATGTACTTAAATAAAGTAATCTAGCCGGGCCGTCACTTGGCTGTTCCTTTTACGACGTATTCATCGGTAAACTACTAATTTGGGCTTTGTTGTTCCTTTGTGATTTTGTGTGCACTACTCTGTTTGTAGTCCGATATGTGGTGTAGTAAATGTTTTTCCTCATTATTCAATGCCAGTATGTCTATATGCAAATATATACCTTAGCATTTAGTACAGACAAGTGAACAAGTGAAGAACAAGTGGTGTAACTACATCTTTGGGGGCCCATTGCAAATCCTCAGGTGGATCCTGAGGATTTAGTGGCCCTGTACACCAATGTCCAATATCGACAGCTGAATACTGACACTTCTCTGACTTGGGGCCTCTGGAGCCCGGGACTAATGGTATTGCCGACTTGCCAATCTTAAACTTAACCTTGTTCCGCCAGTAATAGGTAATTATGTACCTATAGGTATATTTTTTAGGTACAGGTAAAGGTAGTCTTTTGCTATTTTTAAATAACATTCTATTAATTTTACTTGATCTTGGGAATAAGTCCATAAATCTGATGTACCCATATCTCCGGACTCTATCGATAGATATCGATAGGTATATTGTTCACGAACATCGATATATTTTTTACCCTTGGTACATCCCTATTTGTAGCCCGATATGTTGTAAGGAACATTTAAATGCTTTTCCTTATTATTCAATGCCAGTGTTTATATGTAAATATGTACCTACTGATAAAATGTGTGTTGTAGAGTCAGCATGACAAGTAGATTAACCGATCCAAATGTCCCACGTGTCCCTTCGTATAAAAAATACAAATCGAATCAGGTTTAATATAAGAGATTTTAGTGAGAGGCACCTACTGCCACACTGCATGCATGCATGTCGCCAAATTGGGCCGGCACGACCGGGTAGGGGAAGCCTCGCTTACACGAGACCGGCGTAAAGTGACAGCTGTGCTGTCGCGTTTGGTGCGGTGTGTTAGTAGCCGGTGGCCCATGGAGGTTGGAGGAGAAAGGAGAGCAGTGCATCTGTATAACCTCTATGGGGCTGTCTATGGGCGTCGGTAGTCATGAAAATGGCCCAACTGCTCGTTTGCCCTCTTATATCATTAAAAAAAAATATGAGGTAGTGACACGCTGCATTGCTGTGTGGGCCGACACGGAGCAGTAGCGCCACCTGTCGCACGATACAGGCGTAAAATGATAGTTGTGCTGTCGCGTTTTGTGTAGTGTGAGTTTACGGTGGCACATGGACGAGTAAGAAGGAGGGGGCAAGCCAGGTGTAGAACCTCTATACCTAAGGATGTCTAATGTCTATGTAGTCATGAAAACTTCGACTTCGACTGCGACTGCTCGTTCGCACTCTTATATCATAAAAAAATTACGAACTAAAAACATCACCCCAAACGCAAGCAAACAAATTGTTTTTTAAACCGAGATTATCAATAATTAAATGATAATTAATGTAAGTGGCAGTTGCTTGTATCTTGATAAATGTTTCGGGCTTAAAAACTGTATAATCTCTAGGATATTGGTATATCTAGATTTAGGATAGATAGTGCTGGGCGAAGATAGCGTAATGTAATAAGTAGCACTTTTGTGATTGTATCGGTACGGCTAAAGAGTTAAATTGTGTCCGATAATATGTTGTTAATGAAGATTAGTATCGCTAGCTTGTTTATGGCTTTGACTGTGTTTGTGGCATTTTGGATTTTATTCCATAATCGATCTATAGATATCACTACATAGTATAAAACAAAGTCATTTTCCGGCATCTGTGTGTCTGTAAAGCTGCGTATCGACTATGCGCTCCTGGCGCGCGTGCCATGAACACCCGCGCCAAGAGTGCGTTCCGCCGAACGCGCTCCAAATATTCGATTGGTATCAACCAAGCGCGCATGGCGCGCGTGGCAAATGTTCCAGTGTTCGGTCGTTCAACATGCAGGCCAGTCGTGCACGAGCAGTGGCAGCATTATTCATAATGGGAGCGCAACAAACACAAAAAAATTCAAATGATCCGTCTCAATTGGCGCGCGCGCCACGACTGATGCGTGGTAAAAAACCGACACCCGACGGAACGGACCGCTCCGCGTTCGGGCGCTCCAACGAACACAATGGCGCGCGTTCCAAAATGGTAACAATTTCGCGCGTTTGGAGCGCGCGCCAATGTTCGCTCTCTTGGAGCGCATAGTCGATACGCAGCTTAAAGCGACATAAAACTCAAAGGTGACTGATTGACATAGCCATCTATCAACGCACAGCCCAAACCACTGGACGGATCGGGCTGAAATTTGGCACGCAGGTAGATGTTACGACGCAGGCATCCGCTAAGAAAGAATTTTTAGAAATTCATCCCCTAAGGAGGTGAAACAGGGTGTTGAAGTTTAGAGATAAGATAAGAGATGTATAAAAATATGAGGAGTGAAATTCCGTGAAATTGAGCGTACTGCGTAGGCATAGCTACACCAGCACGACTTTAAGTAGGTAT
>LUGF01025210.1:131715-150895 GCA_001625245.1 Calycopis cecrops
GGGACTTCTATTGGCTAACAACGTCCTGCTTTCCTCTTGTCCATAAAAGGCCACCGAATAACAAGTCGCGTTTCGTGCGGTGCGTATCTGGTGGCCCATGAAGAGGGAGGAGGAAAGAGGGCACCGTATTTGTATTACCTCTATCCGGATGTCTATGACTATTGATAGTCATACATATGGCTCCGACTGCTCGTTTGCACCCATAAACTGCATTTAAAAAGAGAAAAGCGTCGCATAGCTGTCACTTCACTACGGCGTGAGTCAGAAGTATCCTGGTCGTGCCTAATGAGTCAGCAATGCAGCATCTTACTATAGTCGGTAAGAGGTAGTGCCACACTGCATGCCTGTATGCAGTCGAATTGGGCCGGCAGGACCGGGGAGGTACCTCTCGCTTACACGAGACTGGCGTAAAGTGACAGCTGCGTGCTGTCGCGTTTCGTGCGGTGTTTAAGTAGCCGGTGGCCCATGGAGGTGGGAGGAGAAAGGAGGGCAGCGCATCTGTCTATGCGGATGTTTGTGGGCGTCGGTAGTCATGAAAATGGCTCCGGCTGCTTGTTTACCCTCCTATACATATATAAAAAAAAAAAAAAATTCATCGTAGTCGTCCAAATAACATAAGTGCAGATATATCCAAGTGAGTGTGCAATATCGAGGACGGCTTGATATTAGTCGGTACGTGGAAGCGACGCGTGCAACACGAGCCCGCATATTAAGCAGGCACATGCATGCGGCAAATATGTTTAAAGGGTCACAAGAGCCGCCAAGTAACAGCCACATGACTAATGCCTGCCTCGCTGCTGCAGGGCTGTCGACTGCGAGTTCTTCTCTGACAGTATTTAAATAAATAGCTTAGCTTCTCTTAGAGTGATGCTGATTGCGCTGTAATATAATAATCATTATTATACTCTCTCTGAGCTAGCTACCTGGTGTGAAGATGTGTTATTTAAGTATGTTAAAATGCTTACAGCAGTAATTATGTTACTTTGTTTTTTTAAATGCTTATAATGAAACCTAGTCTGTTCTAATTACAGCTCATTTTCTATACAAAATATTTATAATATATTCGGTGTACATAAAAAAGATAGTGGAGTAACATGGAGGTATCGTAAGTGATACGAACTCAAAGATCTTGGCCTTAATATTTTTTGAGCAGTCTGGAAAGAGTTCAACCCCAAACACTCTATCTACCCCAATATCTCTGATATCAGATTTTATAAAATATTATACCTAACTCTTGAAGAGATTATGGCAAAAATGTTTAGTAAATATTGAAATAAGTACTGAGGATTATAATAATAAAACCAGAAGTGCTTGTGACCCTTCTTTCAGATCCGTTCCGTTTGAATTTGTTAGCACTTTCATTATCACGTCTCCTCTTTGTTCTTTCTATTCAGCGCTCACAATAAACGACACTATCTCTTTGCTTTATCTGTATTGTAAAAACAATAAAATAAAGTACAAAACATTTTTTGCTAAAACAAACTCGTTGAAAATGTGGAATACAATATTATTTTAGTTAAGTATTTGTACTAAAATTTTTCTTATTTAATTACTTACAAAGGGAAACTATTAATTATTATTTATGTCTTGTAATAGTAATTATAAGGCATGTCTTTTGTTTTCATTATGCATATATGAACATTATTCCGCTTATAAATGTAGCCTCGAAGGTTGTGAGAGTATTTAAAGTATTTTATCTACACTAATGTTGTAACATTCTACTTATGTTTCCAATACTTGACATAAAATCACTACTATTATAGCTCAGACAACAAAAAACTCAATTTGACATTATGTTATATTATCCAAATCGATATCGTAAAATCTCATTATAACACTGTGTGAGAGCGAGAGAGAGAGAGTGAGTGGTGAGACAGCCTTATGTCAAAATCCTAACAGCGCGCGTTCGCTCCTGATTGGCCCTGTGTGGCTGCAGCTGCGCTCTCATTGGTTCAATGCCAGCTTGCAAAGGATTTGCGAGAAAGAGACAAAGCTCTACAAAAACATGAAAGCAAACATGGACGCCACAGACAACGAATAATCTACTGTTTAGTAGAAATTTAAAAGTAAAGTCATGTGATTTTTTCACATTATATTTCAACATTGAAGCTAGTATTTTATTAACATTGAATTATAAAAAGTATATATTTACGCGCCGCAATTTTTGCAATGAAATTAAAGTATTTAATAAAAATATTTATCTTCAAAGAACATTACATTTTAAATCGTCGGTAAAGCAGTCGTCGCCACGTCGGTCAAACAGTCGCCGGTCTGACTTGACTAATTCTATTATTCAGTATTAGCGAAAATCAAATAGTTTTAGAATTAATATGATTAATATTATAAAATAAATACATATTATTATATAAAAGTTGAGCAGACGAGATACTGTAAAGTTAAATATTACAAAATATTGATATATTGTATTAGAGTAAACAACAAAGTTTTGTGTTTAATATTAAGTATAACAACTTGAATATTTTTTAGCAAGTTTTAGTGTTAATACCGGTGTGGACAAGTGTTATTAAGATAATCTTAATGTTTGTACCATAACTTAATCAAGTGTTTGTGTCCTGTGGAAGAGCGGAGAATCCCACTACAGGTATTTATTTACTTATAGGGTTTTCTCCAAACATTGTATTAGGCATTTAAGTTTTGCTCAAAGAAATAAATAACTTATTATTATTGTTATTATTAGTGAAGATAAAGTAGTGTATGCAACTGCATATAACACGGGTATTAAAACACTTGTTAACTATTTTGAAACTCGCTTTCGCTCGTTTCAAAAAATCCACTCGTGTTTTAATACCCTTCATTATATGACAGTTGCATAAACTACTATTTCTTTGTATCATTTATATTATAATTATATTATTATATCTTAATTTACATGAAGCTGGTCTCTAAATACATGACTTCAAACACTTTGAATTGCTCAATGAATCAAAAATTGTATATTTAAATTTTAAATTTAAAAACAACGCCTTAAAAATATTATTTTTAAAAAAATCATCAGCTTTATAAAAGTTAAGTAGACTGATAAATAATTTTCTCAGAATTTCTTGTATTTAAGACTTAGAAATTATCACATATGTGATCATTAACAAATCAGTGATTCCCAATAGTATATTCAATCATGTGTTACAGAGTATATTAAAGGATTACTAGCAAAAGTTCACTTGATAATAGAGCAAGATTATGAAAGTCATGCTCTTAATATTCATTCAAATAGGTAGATCAATTCGTTTGATTTTTTTTGTACACATTTTTTATCTTTATGCCATTTAACGAGGATGTACAAGTGTTAACAATGTTGCCTATATTCAAGTACTTATTAATATTTTTACTCTGACAATTGAAAATTTCAACGAGTTATAGGCAAGCGCCAGAACTTTACAGAACCATGTACTTGGCCACGATAATAATAGCATAACCTATTAATCACAATAGTCCGGTTCGCCTTCTCCCATTAGTCTGGGAAAGAAGGAGGGGTCTGTCCCCCTATCGACCACAAATACAGAGGCTTGAGTTCACGCTCGCCTCTCATATCGATGAAGCTGCACTGACCTTCAGTCCTCAGCGTAGATTCTATCTAAAAAAAAAAAACCATGTAGTGCCTAAAACTGATGGTCTGAATTTCAACGTTATTCTTCTCCAATACAGATATTACTGCAGCGGTTGTTTAGTAAAATAAAAACCAAAAGATTATTATTATTTGTATATTGTCTGTACTTATTTCAAAGTAGGCTCTAATGTTCGTACGAATTTAATATAACCTACCATAGGTTACATTAAATTCGTACTGTACTGAACAAACATTTTATTTATTACATCATTATTACATATTGTAATGTAATAATAACGTAATAAATAAAATGAGAGATTAACGAATATCAGCGAAGTGCCAGCCCTCGTGTACAGGCGTGCGCACATGTGTGGAGAGCATCTGTGTCAATTGTATGCGACAGTCGCGTCACAGACTGAACAACTATTTATTGTTCGACTGTACCTCATTATACGAACATTAATATAAGTTGGATTTAAGGAACACTTAAATGGTCCTTTCCCTTCTGAGCAATTGACTTGGAGTTTATTGCCCTTAATCGTGGCAACTATGAGTTAATAAACCCATACTCAGCATATCTGATATTTAACTAAATATAGCACGTCAAATTGGTGTAGGTATGTGTAATTATTATTAGAAAGGGGGGCAGCGCACCTGTATAGTCTCTATGCAGATGTCTATGGGCGTCGGTAGTCATGAAAATGGCTACAACTGCTCGTTTGCCCCCCTATACCATAAAAAAAAAAAAATAAAAAAAAAAATAAAAAAAAAAAAAATTTTATAAACTAGCTATACTTACCCTTTTTTATTTATTTAATAAAAGTAACAGCGTAATTACAAATAGAACTTAAATAATGACTTAAAGTATGAAACCCAGGTTTTATTTTTATATTTTCCCAACTATTGCTGCAGTGAGCTTGCACATCATCTCAAAATACATGAAGGAAAAAACAACTTAACTTTGTATCAAACTTGAAACTTAATATGTTTTACATACATGTTATTAAGTGTTATTAAAAGTCAACGCATCTATTAAGTATATAGTTGTAACATTATCTAATATATAAAATTCTCGTGTCACAGTTTTCGTTGCCATACTCCTCCGAAACGGCTTGACCGATTCTCATGGAATTTTGTGAGCATATTGAGTAGGTCTGAGAATCGGCCACCATCTATTTTTCATCTCGATATTCCCACGGGATCGAAAGTTACGCGGGTGAAACCGCGGGGCGCAGCTAGTAATATATAACATACAACGTACCTACACAACCTAACATTTTCAGCCTCGTTGAGTCCGATCCGCCAGTCGTCCCAATCTACGCCCCCGTCTGCTGATACAGAGAGACGGGTGGAGGACTCCTCAGCTGAGCTGCTCTTTGTCTGGCCTCTCTTCCCTAAGACTGCCCTGTGTGGTTAGCCTTATCCGGCATAGCCTTGGGAAATCTAGTAACTACACCATTCAGAAGAATTGCTCAAAGCCAGTTTTGGTTACAAAACGTTTGTTATGGTTATGCATTTTTATGAAATTGGAATTGAATTGGCACCTAAGTGTTTATTGTAGTTACAATAGAAGCCTACGTTAAAATCTTGAGAAGGATCCAAAACCACTAACATTGAAATTATTAATCCTACAGTGCATGATTTTTGTTTTGGGCTTCAAAAAATGTATTAGGTAGAAAATACAGTAATATTACACATACATTTTATGTTTCGTTTTTCTCAATAGTTCCTACTTTTCACTATAAGTTTATATTTTAATAAATAAAGATACTTTAATTGTAAGGTCCCTCCTAACCAATGGCTGAATCAAATAGTTTACTACATTTTATAAATAAATTTTGAATATTATCAGATTTTTTATTCCTACCTGTTTCTAATAGGTATATAGATTTACCGTATATTGCATGATGTGCCAGATATGGACCATACCGAAAAACTTGCATATGTTTCTGTTGAGTTAGGATTTGTTAAAATATTTTTCCCAGAAATATTACTGTATTTTCTGACTAATACATTTTTTTGAAGCCCAAAAGAAAAATCATGCACTGTAGGGTTAATAATTTCAATGGTAGTGGTATTGGATCCTTCTCAAGATTTTAACGTAGGTTTCTATTGCAACCGTAATAAACACATAGGTGCCAATTCATTTTCAATTTCATTTAAGAAAATGCATGTGTTTAAGTCCTTGGAATTTGTCCCTTTAAAGTGTAATGACTAGTGCTTCGTAAGTATTTTAAGGAACGCCAAGACGACTGACCCGCGAGGCCGCGAAAGCGACTTATCTTTACTTCATACAGAGAGAACCGAGTCTCACAGATCATGATTACATTTTTTATGGTATAGGCGGGCAAACTAGCAGTCGGAGCCACTTTCATTACTACCGACGCTCATAGACATCCGCATAGAGGCTGTACAGATGCGCTGCCCACCTTTCTCCTCCCACCTCCATGGGACATCGGCTACTTACACACGAAATTCATTCATCCACACTTATTAGGTACTTTATGCATTTTTTAATAGTAGGTATAAGGGAACAAACGAACAGTCGGCGAAAATTTCATAACTACCCACGCCTCATATATGGGGTCACCGGCTACTGACACACCGCACGAAACGCCACAACATAACTGTCACCACGAAGCGAAGGTACCTCCCCGGTCGTGAAGTGCAATGCAGCATCAACGTGGCACTACCTCTCACTGTACTACTTTTTTTTTTTTTTTGTAGCATAGGAGGCAAACGAGCAGTTAGGTCACCTGATGTAAAGTGAACACCAACGCCCACAGACATCCGCAACACCAGAGGTCTAGCAGATGCGTTGCCTTGAATGATGCAGAACTTCATACAAAAACAATATTTATACAAAAATATAAAGCCAAAAGTGTGAAGTTATTTATTTGTTTAAATTTTCAAAGGCAGCAGGTCGTTTTGAGTGCTTAATACCTCGCCTAAATCAAGAGAGGTCCAAGTGTAAAAGTGCCTTTTCTGGGACGTCGGACGGGAGACGGGGAGAAAACAGCATCATTACTTAATAACAGATTGAATTAAACAGCTTTCTTTTTAAAACATTTATAAATATATTATAAATATGTACTGAATGTTTGTATGTCCTTTATATTATATATATTTGATATTGATGATAGATATTTGATCATGTGATTCTGATTTTCCATTTCATTTCACCCGTCAATCAATTCCAATGAATTTCATTTATTAAATAAATAAATAATAAATATCTGTGGACTTTACACACCAAGTCAGCCTAGCCCCGTGCTAAGTACAGTAAGGACTTGTGGTACGGGTACAAGACGACGGAATATATTTAATTTGTTTCATAAATTTAAGAAATTTTACATATTTAAGATTTTTGTTATAGAAACACATATAATGCATAGATAAACATCCATGACCAAGGCGGGATTCGAACTCGCGACCCCTGGCGCAACATGCTCCGCTTATCCGAGCCCTGTACCACTGCGCACGCCTGGTTGTTATTGCCGTGACAGTTCCTGCCGATTTAGCTGTAGATGAAAATGTTAAATGTTTCTTATTTAAACTCCGAAACTGTTGAATTACTTAGGTAAGTATAGCGCCATCTATTAACGACAAAGGGTATTTTAAAAGACTCGCTCTTGACCTTTCTTCCATAGCCCGGTTCTATTACTTCTTGTCTGTTACTGAATACAATTTGTTGTTGGTACATTTCGCAAGTTTTATTTTTAACTAGCTGCGCACCGCGGTTTCATCCGCTAAACTTTCGATTCCGTGGAAATATCCAGATAATATGTAGCCTATAATATGTTGACCCGATTAGTTATATTCATGGAAAATTTTAAGTAAATCCATATAAGTACTTTTGAGTTTAGCCCGGACAAACCTACAGACAAACAGACAAAAATTCTAAAAAATATTATTTTTGGCCTCGATATCGATTGTAGATCACGCACTCATCACGCCTCAAGTATTCCCTTAAAAAAATATTCAATGTTTTATTTGTTTTGAATTTCTTACGATTTTATTATAAGTATGTAAAATATACCAAACACCATGTTATTAAAATAATACTGTATTTGTACAGGTTATTTGGTCAAACACGCTTCCACTACCACCGCCACTTGCCACTTAAAATGTCTGCCACTTTAATGTTATTTATTGCACAAGGAGAAACACTATACACCCAACTCTTATCCATACACAATAGGTAAGTGTAGAGAATAAACAGGCTCCGGAATCAACAGACCAACAGTTTTCATCCAACTCTGAAGCAACTGAAAAAGCAGCACAATAAACACTTCTAGGATTATCTGACTTTAAATTATTACCCTTATTTTTTTCTTTAAAATAACAAACACCCAAGTCATTAAAATAATATTGAATTTTAACAGAAACTTGTAATAAAATTTGTAACTGCAAACATAGGATTTTTTTCGAACAACGACCGCGGCACTGTTATTATTACTAAATTACTTTGTGCAGGTACGCTTTAAATTGGATTAAGGGGGAGATATTGCTGTGCCTAAAATTCAGCACAAATTTGGAAAATAGAAATTGCTGCAAGGATTGTTTTTTTTACTATAGGTAGGTTATATGGGTACAAGCCAACCTGTAATCACTTCGTCAGTATCAAAAATAAAAATTGTTTAATCGTATTAAATTAATATAGTTTATGTTACACCCTGATGTTCTAGCTTTTTTAGTTTTTTAGTATTAGTTTCGTAGTTTTGAAGACTATTACTGATACAAACATATAAAAATCTTTCCACCTTATATTATATAGTATAGACTATAGACTAAATGTATAGACTAAATGTGGGTAAGTTCGTCGAATCCTACTAATATTATAAATGCGAAAGTTTGTATGTTTGTTTGTTTGTTAGGTACTCCTTTACGTAAAAACTGCTTAACCGATTTTCATGAAATTTGGCACACATGTTGGGAGAACTCGGATTAACAGAATGTTCCTATGGGATACCATGGGATGTTTATCTATTTTCCACGGGTGCCAAATTAACGCGGGTGAAATCGCGAGGCGCAACAGTATGTATACTTTTGCAATAGTCTCTTCACAGTATACCAATACCTACTAATATTATTACACTCTAGAATTACTATATAGATAGGTATTCCTACTCTAATATTCTAAGGTACGAGGCCATGGGCATAAAACTGTTCATATTTCTTATCGTTTGATGTTTTCTAAATGCATTTTAAGTTAGGCCGTCCGATCCTTTGCGTAGTTTACCAAAAAAATACTTTACCTGGAAACAGCTGTCACACAGTGACGATCTTTCAAAAAGGACCTATTAAGCTCAGATGGTTAATCTTTGCCAATTAAATGTTGAGGCTATTTTATTTATTTATTTCAAGTACAAAGGTAGCGTTCAAATAGTAGCGTAAAGCAGTTTTTAAAGATTTTTGATAGCGTGATATGCAGCCTATATGTTGACCCGACCTGTTAGTAATATTCAGACAAAATTTGGAGTAAATCCATGCTGTACTTTTTGAGTTTATCCCTGATTTACATACAGACAGAAATTCTAAAAAATAACAAATTTACAACAATTTATAAAAATTCTTAAAACACCTCCATGGACCATGGGTCGCCAGCTACTTACACACCGCACGAAACGCGACAGCACAGCTGTCACTTTACGCCAGTCTCGTGTAAGCGAGAGGTACCCAATTCCGCTGCATGCTGGCATGCAATGTACTACTTACTACCTCTTACTAAATATTTCTTTCCATAATTTAGTTAACTTTTTTATACTATAAGGGTGCGATCGAGTAATTAATCGAAGCCATTGTCATGACTACCGACGCCCATAGACATCCGCACAGAGGTTATACAGATGCGTTGCTCTCCTTCCTCCTCCCACGTCTATGGGCCACCTAGTGTAGCTTTTATCTTAAAAACCAAAATTTTATTGAATAACAAAGCTGGTATCAGTGGAATCACAGCCACACACCTCAAGTAACAATCGCACGGGCGTCTGTTGGACACACAAACACAATAGTCAAGTGCCCCGAGTATCGAGCCCCGATATGAAGTTTCATTACGAGGGTCGGGGGCAGGACGAGAGAGCGTGAACCCACGAATAATTCACACGCGAGCCCTACAAATAATTCCCCCCCTCGGCCGCAAACTGAGTTATTTATCGTCCTCCCCCCTTGCTAGGGTTTCCAAGATGACGGTCGGGAAAAGGCATGATTTTCAGTGAAATTTCCTGATTTTTTTTCAATTTTCTCTTAGACTTAATGCATAATCAAAAAGTCATTGTTTTTATACTACTTTTCTAGGCGAATTACACATACGGGTTGCTCATTGAACTTTTAATTGAGTTTACTAAGAAACAAGGACGTAAAAAATAAATGTGAAACAAGCTCAGCGTAACGTTACATGCTTTATTTTAACGCTTTATATTCGTTCGTTAAAAGCTCAATTTTTTTTATTTTTGTGATGGCACAGTTTTTTTTTTACTTTATTTTTTTTTGTCTAATAAAGAAAGGTCTTGGTCTCATATTAGATTATTTATTTTATTGAAAAATCTTTAATTATATTTGCAAGATCCTAAAAACTAAAGACAAATATCTATTACATTTGTGGACATGACACAACGTTTTTAAAACCCCGAGACATGGTAACCCTACGGAACACCTGCCCCCGATGGGGCAGGAAATACCCGCACGTATTTTTACCGGAGGCTGAGCAGCGACATCTAGCGGGGGGCGGGCGGACTGTCGCGGTTCCTCCACGCCCCGTCAACTGTGACTTCATATCCCGGGTTTCGTGTCGTTCTCCACGTTATCGAGATATATCTGACTTAAAAGAACATTGTGTTGGCACTTAGGTGTATCTTTTTTCTATTTTATGCACTTAAGTGGGACTAAGAATACAGTGGAATGATTGAAGTTTGAACAATATGGACAAGAATTAGGGTTGTTTTTTGGGGTTCATAATGAAATAAGACTTATCTAGAATAGTTTCCACAATATAGCTGGTGCCCGCGGTTTCACTCGTGTAAGTTTTGATCCTGTGGAAATATCACTGGGAACAGCTGAAAAATAATACTTTTGGTGTGTAGGGTAAATATCTAATTACAACTAAGTATTACTTAGTTAGTTAGTTTAAACTTTAAAGGTTCTTGATAAAAGTGTTTTTGTCCATAGTGACATATTCTAAGTAATCTAAGGAAGGAACAATTCACAAAAATAGAGGATAGACAACTTAGAACTTAGAAACTATTTATCCACCACCTACTCAGATAGTACCATAGAGCAAATACAGAGTAGGTATGCAAAACTGTATTTTCTCTGTGGGTGGTACACTTTCATGATGCTAAACAAAACCACTATAACTGCATATCAACAAGGCCAATTGTGTTGCGGTGGACTAATACAGCAAATATTATGCAAATAGTGCGACCATAGACACGGAGGATGCCTCCATGTTTTAGTTTGACATTTACAAAATGGCGCGTCCACCGTAAATGTCAAATGTATAAATAGTGACAGCGCAAATATCCACTTATTGAATTTTTATATTTAATTTACATACGATACATATTTATTGCGGTTTCTGAACGCACCTTTCGTATTTTTTTTATTGCAAGGAAAGTATAATTAATATGCATTGGCAAATTTTGAGCATGTAAATTATTTGCCTCTGCGATCCCCAAGGCTATGCCGGGCTGGGCTACCCATACCGGACAGGCTTGAAAAGAGGCCAGACTAAGAGCAGTTTGGCTGAGGAGTTCTCCACCTATCCCTCTGAATCAGCAGGCGGCGGCGGCGTGGATTGTGACGACTGGCGGGTCAGATTTGGACGCATTGGTGGCGTCCGTCTGTGGAGTACAGGGGCCAGGGGTCAGGAAGAAAATCTGACCCCATTGTACTGATCCGTCGCCAGGGTGGAGAAGTCTGCCCTTTTCGTCGAGGCCATCCTGTCGCTGGATCCTTTACTTCCAGATCCGGGACACTCCAAATATACTAGCAGCTGAAGGCAGGGGTTTAGTCGGTATTGCACTAAGTATCGAGTCCGACATAGCGTTAACAAAAAAGGTGACATAGCTAGAAGTAACCAGAACAAGATGACTGTCTAACTAAAATGACTGCTGTAGCTACATAATATTTGATTAGCCTAGACGTGTTAATGACCGGCGAAACAAACTCAACTGGTCTCTTCTTATTTTTTACATTTTTTTATGATTTTTAAAATACATATATGGGGTAGACATAGACATCCGCATAATGGTTATAGAGATGCATTGCCACCGGCTACTTACACACCGCACGAAACGCGACAGCGCAG
Source organism: Calycopis cecrops (assembly GCA_001625245.1). Lineage (NCBI taxonomy): Eukaryota > Metazoa > Arthropoda > Insecta > Lepidoptera > Lycaenidae > Calycopis > Calycopis cecrops. The sequence goes on from LUGF01025210.1 coordinate 143,589, forward strand.
CTATCACTTTACGCCGGTATCGTGTACGCGAGAAGTAGTTCGAGGCTCAATTCGGTTGCATGCATGCAGTGTGCAATTTTATTGAATGATTAACTAAAGCTTTACCACTTTACATTTTAATTAAATTAAATTTATTTTAATATTACAATTGTAATATCCAATACACAATAGATTTTGGTATGAGTTACCATATTAAAATCTAATATGACATTAGTAGATAAATCAAATGTAAACGATACATTTATCGATAATAATATCCATTCGATTATAATAACATATTTTGACTCAATGTATCGATTAAAATCCCTTCCCTTTACGTGACTACGAGTCGATTATACCCACGCACACAACCGGCGTCCGCAAAGCATAGTTACAGCTTAATTACCTGGCTGGAGCTGCTCGGAACTTTAAACGTAATTAATTTTTTATGAATACTAATTAATTTGATTATAATTCATTTTATCGCGTAGCTGTTAGGTGTATAATTTTGTTTCTTCACACTTCGAGACGATGTCTTGTGCAATGCCTCTGTGAAACATCAACACATTTGATATTCCTCGGCTACTTTATTGATATGGATGTGTTAAGTTCACGCGAATGTTCCACATTATAATGAAACTGGTTTAGCAGATTGTATCTCGGCTTTGACATCGGGACATCTGTCACTTCAGTCCACACGGGACCATGGTTGCTGTGATTGTGCAGCTCTTTTTTTATGGAATATGGGGGACATTCATGACTACCGACGCCCATAGGCATCTGCATACAGACTATACAGATGCGCTGCTCCCCTTTCTCCTCCCACCTCCATGGGCCACCGGCTACTTACTCACCGCACGAAACGCGACAGCACAGCTGTCACTTCACGCCGGTCTCGTGTAAGCGAGAGGTACCTTCCCGGTCGTGCCGGCCCAATTCGGCTGCATGCAAGCATGCAGCGTGGCACTACCTCTTACTAAACGGTCTTTTCTTTTTCGGCTTCTGAAACGTCGGGCTTTTTAAACAGCAAATTAACTGCGATAAAATACGTTGTAGTTTTATTGTAACCAAGCGTTCTTTTTCCTCTTGAGGAATTTATATTCCCTATTAATAATGCCTCTAGAGGATTTTTAATTTTTATTAACTTGAATACAATTTCTTCCTGATTGCTGTAGAGAATATATATAATACTAGCTGTGCCCCGCGGTTTCACCCGCGTTTAATTTCGAAGAAACCCATTTAATCTTCAACACCCTATTTCACCCCCTTAGGGGTTGAATTTATAAAAATCCTTTCTTAGCGGATGCTTATGTCGTAACATCTACCTGGATGCCAAATTTCAGCTTGATCCGTCCAGTGGTTTGGGCTGTGCGTTGATAGCTGGCTATGTCACGTTTGAGTTTTATATATATAGATATATGCATACGCTAAGTCTACTGTGACGTGATGCTAACTCATATATGTATACAGGGTTAGTTTTGGTCACCGTCCAAATTTTAAAATAAAGACGTAAACATCACTCCAAGGGTGTGTTTTAAAAAATATTATCGTCTAATTGTGATTTTGTTAAATAAAAATCGATTTGAAATAGTCCTTAAAAATACATGGATCGTTGTTCGTACACGAAATGTATTGACTTCAAGGTCATGGACGCCAGGCTTCGCGACACTCCGGCTAGATGCCACGCGGTGACCAAGAAATATATTTATAACATGGGACAAAGTAATTGTATCTAATTATTTTTTTATTTTTTTTTATTTCATAAATCGAAAGTATTATTGATTCCGAACCAAACCTGAAAATTTGGCCGGGGACCAAAAACTAACCCTGTATAAAACATCATGGTAAGACGTGGTACCGACGCACGTGTAAACAGTCTATAGAATTCAAATTCCTTCTCTCTATTAAACGTCTCTCTTACTCGTTTATTAGCATAAAATAAACTGCAAGTTTAAATAGAGAATAGCAAAAACCATAGACAAATTTTACAGCGACACCAGAGACAAACGCTGGTATAAATGGAGTGGGTGAGAACAGGGGTACAGGTTATACATCCGGTGCATCTTCTCAGCTGCGTGAAAAGAGGTGGTATGTCCCCCTATCGTCTCCCTGAACCCGAAGACAAAATAGTCTTCACTAGACCGATGAACAGTACCGTGGTAGCGCTTAGTTATGCTACCGTCTGTATGAGGTCCATCAGAAAAAGAAAACGAGGTAGAGCTTACATACAAGCATACAAGGTAAAAAAAATCCCACACCGTTGGATCACAAGCACGGATTAAAAACCTTACATGGAGATACCTCCGAGTTATCTTCTGAAAGCGTTACTGAATCGGCGAGTTACGCACGAATGATTTTCGAATGAGATTATGTTCGTCCTTTGAATAGCGCATACGAGTTGCCGAAAATGTTGTCAACTAGACGAAAATTAAAATTATATCAGCAGTACTTAAGCCTTATCTGGTTGAGTGAAGTAGGACTTGTATGTATGTGTGTGTATAAGTAAACAATACCGTAATACTAATTCTTAATAGTGTCATGTGCATTTAAGTGTTTTACTAGGTAGTTGATTAGTCCGCATGTTGATATTGTGGGTTGCCAACCGTACTATAATAATATCTTAATACATATAAAAAACTCAAACGTGACATAGCCATCTATCAACGCACAGCCCAAACCACTGAACGGGTCAAGCTGAAATTTGGCATCCAGGTAGATGTTACGACGTAGGCATGGATTTTTAGAAATTCAACCCTTAGGGGTTGAAATAGGGTGATGAAGTTTACCTATATGGATTTCTTAGGAATTAAACGCGGGTGAAACCGCGGGGCACAGCTAGTATAATATACTATATATTACTATATTTTAGGTCTGTGTAATATATACTGTTGAAGAAAATACTATATTTCAAAGAGTGAAATATTTATTTTGCAAATAGCGAAAAATATAGTGTACCTACCTATATTGATGCTCAATGCCTCAATGAGCGTTTTTTTTAGATGAACCTGGCATGCCTACCTATTCTAGAATACTATATTAGAGCCTATTGCAGTCCACTGTTGGACATAGGCCTCTCCCACAGCACGCCAGTGGTCTCGATCTTCGGCTAACCTTTCCCACTTCCTGCCCACAGCTTTGCGTATGTCGTCACTCCATCTAGTCGGCACAGGACATTACGTTTGGCGGTACGCGGTCTCCACTCTTGAACCAGTCGACCCCAACCATTATCGATTTAGCGGCAGACATGACCGGCCCGCTGCCATTTCAACTCGCTGTACCTATACTATATTTTTTTAATGCATATTTTGAAAAATACTTTATTTCGCCGAAGAAATGTTGGCAACTCTAACTGTGTGGTATGATTAATTTTTCTTAACATAAACTTTAATACAGATTTTTTGTGACGAACTTCATCCAATAGCCGGTTAGTGGAGCGCGAGACGAAATGGAGATCCAAATGGATTAGGATATGCCAGCGCGTCGTATTACACAAAAAAATCTCATATTACATTGAGCGTATCATAAAACTATATTGTTGCATGTAGAATAGTTTTATAACACTGCCACAACGTCCAAAATCATATTTGACACAAAAAATTGTCACAGTTGTTAAATATTGCTATTGGCCTATTGTCTAGGCCCATATAGGCAATTTTTTGTGACCCAAAAAAGGGGTCATGGCTTTCCGTCATTCGGTTTAATCTAATCCTACGATTAAGTTTTCGATTTGTCGATTCTTTATTTATCTAACAAATCGTAATGTTATAATGAAAAATAAATTTTAAAAGTACTTAATTTATATTCCCTTTCACATAGAAATAAAGTACTTGTTCGTTCAAATAAAAAAATCGTCAAAAAACCATAGAAATTCATGACATTTTTATAGTTTCCCTAATAAATATCTTTTTTTAAATTTTTACTGACCTGCCAATAAATTCGGTGTTTGTGTAAATAAACATGAATGAATGGATATTTTTTGCGTTCCCGGGATTCTTTTTGGCACTCCCGACACTGGGACATAGGATCGAAAAGCGGGATGGTTTCCAATCTATATACACTTATGTATTTATGTGTGTATTTATTATGTAAGTAAGAGGTAGTGCCGCACTGCATGCTTGCATGCAGCCGAATTGGGCCGGCACGACCGGGGAGGTACCTCTCGCTTACACGAGACCGGCGTGAAGTGACAGCTGTGTTGTCGCGTTTCGTGCGGTGTGTAAGTAGCCGGTGGCCTATAGAGGTGGGATGAGAAAGGAGAGCAGCGCATCTGTGTAGTTTCTATACGGATGTCTATGGGCGTCGATAGTCATGAAAATGCCTCCGACTGCTCGTTTGCCCCCCTATACCTTAAAAAAAAAATGTATACTATACGTTTATACTGCGTACCTACAACCTCTTTTTTTTGTTGACGCAGGGGAGTGCATTTACCTAGGAGCCCGGGTGGCCCCTAGACCTATCTCGGACTAGACGCTTGAGGGTTCAATATCGACTAAACCCCTACGGGTGCCTTCAGCCGCTATGATTCCGGATTATGAGCCGGATCTGCAGGCAACATGATCGCTCCAGCGACAGGCTGGCCTCGGAGAAGATTCTCCTCCCACCTCCATGGGCCACGGGCTACTTACATACCGCAAGAAACGCGACAGCACAGCCGTCACTTTACGCCGGCTCGTGTAAGAGGGAGATGCCTCCCCGGCCGTGCCGGCCCAATAATCCTTCACGCAAAAACAGCTAAACCGATTGTCATGAAATTTGGCACACACATAGAGAGTAACTTGGATTAACACATAGAATAGTTTTTAGAAAAAATGTTCCTATGGGTTTCTACGGGATCGAAATTTACGCGGACGTGTCCGCGGGGCGCAGCTAGTTTATTATTTTAGAGATTGCACTCAAAAGCAAATATTTTAAGCACTAAGCCAACGGCGACGCGGCGGTAATAAAAAAGACCAACACACGTCGTACATGTAAAGGTACAAGTTGGAAGCGGGCGACGTGTCGCCGCTTCATGTCGTCGCGACACGTCGCCGCTACACGTCGCTGNAAAAAAAAAAAAAAAAAAAAAAACCCTCCAATTATAGCGGCTGAAGACAGGGTTTAGTCGGTATTGCACTGAGTGTCGAGTCCGACATAGGTCTAGCCCTAGGGGCTATCCGGACTCATAGGTATCATACGTAAATGTATTTCCTTGCTTTAAGAAATAAAAAGGTAAAGGTCGAAAAAAATGAGATCGAGGTATTTGTGCTTATTAGCAAAAGTTTTGGAGTCGGGTTCCTGGCGCATTGTACAGGAGTCGGCAGAATATTTCCAGGAAATAGGTGTGTGTGTGTGTGTTCCAGAGATTTCCAGGATCGAATTAAAAACAGCCACAAGGGGACACTGATTGCGTCATAAATATGGACGCTGACAATGGGATAGATACGCCGAAACGTGCAATATATCGACTTTAAATGAAAAGTTTGGGATGACTAACTACAGGGTTGACTGCTTTTTAATTTTTTAGTCAATATTGTTAATTTGTTACCTAAAACCTACAAGAGGTTGTGGTTCCCGTTGTTTATTTGAAAAGTACAAAACATTTTTCGCAAATACTATCTATCCATACCAACATATAATAAAACAGTAAAATTCGTGTGTTTGTATATTGAATATATTTACAAAAAAGTAATTGGGAGCAATGTTAAAATAGTATTAAAACACTTTTCAAGGTTTTTTAATTTTTTTGTAAACCTGTTTGTCCGGGCTAATGTCTATTTGTCCGGGCTCCGAAACTACTACAAATATATTGGACAGACGACAACCCTAGTGTCAACGAGTTGTTAAAACTAAAATGAGATAACCCTGAATATAGTTACATATATTTTTTTGTCTTTTTTAAATATCAGCAGTCGGTGCAGTCGGAGCCATTTTCATGACTACAACGCCCACAGACATCCGCATAGAGGCTACAAAGAGGCGTCGCCCTCTTTCCTCCTCCCTTCTTCATGTGCCACCGGCTTACACACCGCACGAAACGCGACAGCAGTCGCTTTACACCACCGGTATGGTGTAAGCGAGAGGTACCTCCCCGGCCTAATTCGGCTGCATGCATGCCACTACCTCTTAAATATCGACATATCCACTGTCACGTATTTACTGTATGTCTTATGTTATTACGTGATATATGTTTGTTCAGTTTACGCGTATGTTAGGTATATTATTATTGTTTATAACAATAAAACAATAAACACAATTATATATGACATGTATTATTTATGTTTTTTTAATATAATCTATTGATTGATTTGCCCACTGCCAATAATTTACGTAATCCATAAAAAAAACATGTCATAATTCTTGCGATCGGCTAGCGTAGTGGTAAAAGCTCGGTTAAGTGGAGCATGTTGCGCCCGGTCGCGGGTTCGAATCTCGTGTAAGCCAGAGGCACCTAGTCGTGCCGGACCCAGTCATGATAGCTCATAGAGCTCTTCTAGCTCAAGACCCGTGTCGGCCACTTTTCAGCTGCCGCGCGTGAGCTGCTCCCCTCCGTCAGGGGTGGGGAGAGGAGGACACCCGCTGTCCTTCTGGCCAAGATAATAATAGCATAACCTATTAATCTTAATAATCCGGTTTGCCTCCTCCCAGACTAGCTGGGAAAGAAGGGGGGTCTGCACCCCCATCGACTATGAATACAGAGGCTCGAGCTACCTTAGGGCACTCGCCTCTCATACAGATGAAGCTGCACTGGGCCTTCAGCCTGTTAGCGTAGAGTCTACCTAAAAAAAAATCGTGCCGGCTTAATTTAGCTGCAGCGTGGCACTACCTCTAATATTTAAGTTGTATGTTTCAAACCAACTTACAAGAAAGCAGAATAAACCCAGCAGCCAGCCTCATGTGCGTTTTATGCTGAGTAACAACTGAACAAAGTCTCTACAGCGAACGTGATTTACTTAGCCAATAAAACCGGCGAGCCGTTGTGCTTCCCTCGTCAAATTGCTGAGAGTTTATCAAATTTTATGAAATTTATAATGCAATTTGTTGTGTACACAACTTGTTAGTTTCGTTTGTGTTTTGTTTTTGCTAATCGTTGTTGACTTCATTATACCGCTGCAGCTGGTATAAAAGATTTCCCCCCCGAAGATGCTGCCACCTAATCGTGGTGGGGGACTTGACTCTCCTCTCCTTGGTTATGTCGGCCAGGCTTTGAGGGAGAGGCCAGACTAAGAGCAGCTCAGCTGGAGAGTCCTCCACCCGTCCCTCTGCATCAGCAGATGGCGGCGTGGATTAGGATCACCGGCATAGCCTTGGGGATAACGCAAGCCCCCCACCATGACAAGTTGGCAACATCT
>LUGF01025230.1:40946-55979 GCA_001625245.1 Calycopis cecrops
TTTTTAAACATTGCAACCTTCTTAGTAAAAAAAATAATAATAAAAAAGAGGTTGAGTTTCTTTACAAGACGAATTTCTTGAAGGGCGGCCTTCAACTGCCGTCAACGAAAATAATGTGGCTACTGTTAAGTGGCTAATTGAAGAAAACCCGCGGATTATCTATGAGACAATTCGAGGACTATTGGGGATTGGTATGAGCCAAATTCAGAAAATTTTACACAAAGAATTGAAAGTTCGGAAACTTTGTTGTCGTTGGATCCCTCATGAACTGACAGCGGAGCAGAAGTGGGCTCGCGTGGAATGGTGCTCACAGATGCTACTGAAGTACGACCACGGACATTCTAATGCAGTTTATGACATTATCACAGGAGACGAAACGTGCATTTACTGTTTTGAATCCAAAAAAAACAGCAATATTATGAAGGGGTGTTTGAAAATGAGAACAGGCCAACAAAAGTAAGGCAGGCGAGAAACGTTGGTAAAAAAATTATCGCGTTTTTTTTCAGCTACGGGTCCCATTTGTACAATAGGCTACTTGACAAGATTTTGAAAACCATCTTATATTATACTTTCGTGTATAAGGAACTCGCAAAAATATCTTATATTTAATTTTGATAAGTATTTCTTTTTAAAAACCACTTTAAAAATGTATTATTTAAATATCCCGCCAAAACACTAATTTTAGCCATGTAGCGCGCATGACACCGATGACGTAGATAGGTAGTAAACAAACGTCAAAATATTTGGATTGTTTAACGTCGATCTTAGATATTTTGTAACTTAAAAACTGTGATTTACCTAAAAAAAGAACTTCAATAGAAACTGCAGATAAACTTTTATTTGTGTTTTTTAAGATGCCAAACAACGTCGCAAGTGGTTAACTTTAGGCAGGTTTTTACTATCTGCTTTCTCAAATATATCATTCAATATGAAGTGAAATATTGGTCTATTATAAATTAACGAAAATCTATCACGGGAAATGATTCTAAAACAGATTTATTATATGTATATAAACAGATTATTACAAAAAATACAACAAAACGACTAAGATGACTGACAATCAACAATGTTTACTATCCATTGACGTCATAAAAGATTCAAACAATCCGGAACGTTTCGTGTCACGTGACAAATCTAAAAATAAAAGTATTTTATTTTTGTATTTGTTGAATAAATCAATAAATATTTTAAGGCGACGATACTACAAAATGGTTTATAAATTTATAATATACTAGCTGCGCCCCACGGTTTCACCCGCGTAAGTTTCGATCCCGTGGGAATATCGGGATGAAAAATAGATGTTGGCCGATTTTCAGACCTGCTCAATATGCTCACAAAATTTCATGAGAATCGGTCAAGCCGTTTCGGAGGAATATGGCAACGAAAACTGTGACACGAGAATTTTATATATTAGATGAGGATGATAACAAATAATGCTTACTTTTTCACACTGTCAAATGGCCTATTCCGCTTGAAGATCAAAAGAGTGTTAATGCCGAGTGGTATTCTACCATTTGTTTGCCCAGGCTGTTAGAAAAAGTTCGCGAAAGACGACCCAAAAACCGCGTTCTCCTACATCATGACAACGCTTCTTCACACACGGCCAACAAAACAAAGTCATTTTTAGCCTCCGAAAAAATACAATGCATGCGCATAGCCCCGACCTAGCACCCTGTTATTTCTGTATTTTCCCCAAAATCAAAGATTTGATGAGAGGTTTCACTTTTACCAACTCCGAAGAGGCAGTGATAGCTTTCAATCAACACGTAAACATGCCTTCAGATCTGTGGTCCTCCTGTTTTAAAAAATGATTTGATTGCATGAAAAAATGTTTAAAATGTAAAGAAGAGTATTTTGAAAAGCAATAATCATAAAATTTTGGTTATAATATGTTGTTTTTTTTAAGTTACGCAAAACTTATAGTGTGACCTATATAATATAGTATATGTGGTTTCATTTAATGATTCTCGATTTTATCAACCTTGTATATAATAATCATGCCCACCTGGTCCGACTACAATACAGCAATTGCTTGCCCTACTTGATAGTAGTAGATACTTAATAATGTATAACAACAATGATAAAAGCGAGAGGCACTTAATGAAACTATGTATACTATAATCGCCTACTTTTAATCCCAAACTATTAAAACAAGTTTACAAGTACATAGTTATACGAAAATACTTTTATCAAAGAAGTTAAATATCTTAATAATTTATTAAGAAATGTAAACATCCTTTGGACTATGCAAATCCAAACTCAAATCTGAATTCGCTACATTATTGTTAAACGATTTAGCAAATGCAAGATAGGAGTAAAAGCTCGGCTGTCCCTGGGGCCGTGGATCCTGTGAAGCTTGTGTTGCGGAGCAATCTCACTTTCAACATCAACGAAGACCTGCTGCGGTGGAAGCAGCGCAAACGCACGGTCGACCGCGTCGCGTGAGTACTCAGAGTATCGCCCCTAAAATATGACTATAGAGTACACCGCTCACAGAAGTCCCACGGAGTACTCCGTCCTCAGAACACAACACAGAGTACATCACTCAGAGAATACACCGTCCACGGGGTTACACCATTCACAGTATACACACAGCGCGCCGTCCTCAGAGTAAACCGCTCATAGAATTCTGACTAAGTGTTCTGTCCGCAGAGTACACAATCCACTGAGCACAGCGCTCACAGATTACACAGTAACGGAGTACACCACTCACAGAATACGCACAAAGTACGTCGATTTAAATAAATACCACCTACCGATGTCGCCGCCAACTTGGAGTCGTTCTTAAACACGTAATAACAACAGGTACTCACAGGGATTGTCGATAAAAGTAAAACCCAAAACTATACACTCACTATGATCTGTACTTTGTAGCACACGCTTGTTGCGCTACGAGTTTACGTAGCTCTACTTTCCCGTGCATGTTGATGACGCGAACCCGTAATATTTTTCCCGCTCTAACGCCGCTAAGGCTCAACTCACACCGAAAGAGCGGCGAAAGGCAGCGAAGCGGAGGGCACTTTCAATGTCATATGAATTTAAACTTTATTTACATTACTATAGTACTTATTATCGAATTCTCACGACTTCTGGAGCATTCCAGCGACTTCTCGAGCAGTCGCGGGAATCCGCGCGTCTCGTTCGAGTTTCTCATGCGATAATAAGTTTTATAATAATTATTATAAAGTTGAAATTCATATGACACATAAACTGCGCTCCGCTTCGCTGCCCTTCGCCGCTCATTTGGTGTGAGTTGACCCTAAAGAAGTTTGTCACTCTTGTCACTTCAAAAACATTACTTTTACAGTAAATTACTAGAAGACATGGTGGTCCCAAAAGTGACGCCTTTGTATCCCCAAACTGCGGAGCGTCAAAGCGACGAAGGCGAAAAAGGCGAAAAATCCGAGCCGGCCTCAGAAAAGTCCTCAGGCTCCTCAGACGAAAGCTATGAAAATAACTGAATACTGAAATGAAATGAATAAATGAAAATGAAATCAAAAGTCAAACGTTAATACTAAGGAATTGTTATTATTCAAAATAGGATAGAAAATTTCGCATTGAATGAATATTGTACCACCGGTTCACCAGACCTGACTTCCTGAAAAAAATAATCACATCTGTTGTGCAGGTGGGCGCGAATCCGTTTAAGATATATTTTATTATTCGTTCGTAACGTAGTAACTAGCTGATAAATCTTTGAATGATTCCAATTGAGAATTTCATTACCAGCTTTCCAGTTACGTAGAGATCTGTGACTTCAACCTTTTCTGTTGAATTTTAATGTTACTTCTCTGTATGTAAACAGTTGAATTGAGGTTTAGACCAATTAAACTAAAATATTTCTTAACATAGCTGTTCTTACGCCAAGCGCTACTCTAATTGAATCACATTAGAATTCAATACATAGTACATTCGTAATTAAAACACATTTTTAGATGTTTTGATTTCATCATAAGAGCTGGTACAGTAACCCTAAGACTAAAAATAAGTGGCACTAGGAGTGTCAAACAAAAAAAAAATGTTTATTGGTAAATTGTACTATAAAAAGAAAATTCTCTCTTTAAAATAATTTCCCATCACTATTTTTCATCCGGTTTCTGTTACCCCTGGTTAGAAAATTTTAACACTATTGTGAAAAAACTTACTGATCACTGGAAGGCATTAATTTGATATTTGTAACTTTTACTTTGCGAGTGTGACATCTTAGTATTAATTTAATATAGTGCTTAACCATGACGGATTTAAAATGTACATACTGTATCGAAAGAATAAATATTTTATTTTCTAATAATAATTAATTTAATGATGAAAGTATTTAGTTGACACGCTTCAAAGTAACTTGTTATTAGTGACACAAGTTAGGGGGACCATCTTGTATATGTGATAGTTGAAAAGGGTTCTATCACTTATTATTATAACTTAGGCAGGTGTTTTTATATTTAATTTAAGCATATAATATTTTTGTTTTTCAAGATAGCATTAATTTTAAGAAGTGAGCAAACAAAGTGGAAGTATCTTGCTTACTAAGCTGTCCTATATTTACTACTTATTCTCTCTCTGTTTTTTTTATTTAACCCAATTTAAATGTGAAACCTTCTCATGGTGAGTCGATGGTCCCTCCAATGACGTGCCTTTTCACAACTTCTACTTACAGATGTCAAGGTGCTATACTTACAGAGTAAATAGTTTTAGTAGTTCTAAATACATTTAGTGTAGTCTGTAAGTAGTGACAAATCCGTCCTATACTTCTATGTACATAACAACCAGTCTTTTATGCGAATTAAATTAGTAGCATAGCTAGGTCTTTTGGTGACACTATTAGTTTTTAGTCATGTTGTGTACTAAATGACATATCCTAATTACTATTAAATTTCAAAATATTGAGGTTGTGTAAAACAGTTTTCAGTTACAGAGTGTAAAATATATTTTTTTCAATTATTTACGTGTTGATCATATTATCTAACAGCATAAACCTACGTTTCTGTGACAATTTTTGATAAAAACAAAGGACCAAGAAAAACAAATCATAAAAATTTGGTGGCCTTTAGGGCCCCTCACTTATGTTTAATGGTGCTCAATACTTTTAAGATAATATAAACCGGAAGACATTTCAATTTTGACATTGAAAAAAAACCTTTTTTATTATATTGTAGTTGATAAAAGACCAGAAAAGGCGAAAAAACGCATTATCACAAATATAGTTAATTACTAAAGTAATCAGTTTCTTATAGGCTATTTTTATAACCTAAAGGTCACACATTTTTTTATTAAGCGTTAATTTTAATATGTATTAAGTAAAGACGTGCATAGTAAAGTAATTTAGTTTTATAGTTGCGTTACAGTTTACTAAAACATATTGTTTTGTGTGTCTATGAAGTAATAAATTATGAATCTTAATTAAGTATTTTTCTGTGAAGTGAGTTAAGTTGTGCGTCGTAAAAGTACTGAAATGGAATATTAGTATTATTAGGATCGGCGCACACCGACGGAGCGGCGGCGAAGAGCGGTTTTAAAGTCCAGTTTCCTAGGCGGTACGCGGTATCGCGACGATCTTATTGCTTGAGTAATAAGAGCCTTAAGCTGGGTACTCTTTACAACAATATTTTCATGGACAAGTTTACCGTAAACACCGGTTGCTGGATGTTTTCCTGCTCTCCATATCAAGTGGAGAGCATAGCAACATAAACAATTTTTCATTGCTCTTCTGAATGTAATGAAGAATATACTAAACACTATTGAAAAATGTTGCCTATGGAATATGTTAATAGATTTAATGTTGTTCAGAGAGGTTCACTGGCATCTTTGAATATTTCGTTGTTACAATCGTAGAATTTATCTTGTTAGTAGGTTCTCTTCGCCACCACTCCCATCTGTCTGCGCTGACACTTAGGACACATTTTATGTTAATTCGGTGACATGACACTTGGTATGTAAGCGATATTTATGAAGCAAGGAGCACTACAATATAACGAATGTAAAAGTGCAATAAATTGAAGACTGATTGATTGTGATTTATTTTTTATTTTATCCTCTTTTATATAGGTAGGTACTCGTGCGTCAGGTGGGTCATATTTTTCGAGCGTATGAATGTAAATTTCTGTTCCCTCCTACATCTTTAGTGGGTTTTGAACCTTTGAACTTTCGAGGTATCATTACATTCAACGTCGTAACGACTGCTACCGACCTCGCGCGAGGGTAAATAATAAAGAGAAAGAGCAGATTTGGTGCTCGTGAGCTATTTTTTTTCCTATCAAACCCATCGAATGTGGTATTGATATTTTAAATTTAATTAAGATGGCATCCTCTCCAATTCGCAGTCGAGCCCTATTATTTATTTTTGCCCTATTATTTTAAGATTTTAAATCCCTCCCGACCCAAAGAAGCGACTGCTATCTAGCCTTGTTTTTTTGTTTGTTTCTTTTTTCTTTCTTTTCAGTTTGGCAAATAAGCAGAGACACCTGGTGATTGGATGCGGCCAGTATCAAGACCTGGCAGTAGCAAGAACTGGTCAAAGTGATTTTGCAATAACCAAATCACTTTTGTTGAACACCGCTGCGATGTCACGCTCCAACTCTGATACCGACACTTTAGAGGGCACCAGGCTTGGAGATTTCTTCTAACGGGGCTGTCACTGAGAAAAAAGACGGAGGATGGCAAGGAAACTGAATTTGTGGCAACATTAGAACAACGAGTTTTTCGGACGACAGGGTTTAAGGAAGCGGAGATGCCTCCTTCTCTGAACCCTATGAAAATAGAGGATCTGAGGGCAGAGCAGTTGAGGTCGGAGACGGACACCTGACTCTCAGTAATAACTAAGCTTATTTAAAAAAGTAACTTGAATGAAGGGTATTCGTAAAAAATCCAGAAAGCTGCCAAAACGGTTCGTGATATTATACAAGTACTTGCCATACGTACGGAGGTTAACGAAAAGGGCAGTTAGCAACACCTATAATGCCGAAGAATAAGGTCAAAAAAAACGACGTGATGAACGATGTGGCTGATGCCCGCTGCTCCAGTGCAAAGTGTCCCAAAATCAAGAACGAAGCAGCGTGAAGCTCTGATCCCTGCGTGAGGTCTGGATTAACTCCTGCTCAGAGGACTCATGGAGAACAACCACAGAATCTACTGCTGATAGGAGATGGACTGATGTAATAAAAAGAAGGCGTCTAAAAAGGGACCCAAGCCGAAAGCAGTATCTACTACAAATGCTCAATCGGCTTCCAAGGATAGGATAAAAACCGCGCCTAAAATTGTGCACCCTCTCTTCTAGGCCTTACGGTCGGAAGCAGCCGCTACATATAGCTCGGTGCTTCTTAAACCTGAGCACGAAATAGATCTCAGAGCTTGTGTCGCTCAGAATTCGTCTAGAGAGAGGAGTTTCGTAGCGGCTTGTGGGCCTAGATGACGCTGCCACTGCAGAAAGCATTGATGTCGCGGTGTCCAAAGAGTGGGTTCCCCCCAAACTTTGTCACTCAAAATGTCTTTGGGGAAATTGCAGAAGGGGGAAATGACTCTGCTATAGTCAGGTGTGCAGCTGCTGCAGGAAAATAGCTGCTGACACTGGAAATCTTCACTGTGGGTTGGGGGCGTGTAAGACAACACACTTTTTAAGCAAATTGTGTAACTTAATTGGTATGTAATCGTTTCAACCTTAAATAAATAGTAAAACACTTGCGAGGCCATTCTTAGACACTGCTACAAGTACCTAGGAATGGGACATGCGGTGGTCTTTTGTCCCTCCTCGGTGGATAGAAGCGGTCTTTGCTTCCGTTGTGCGGAGTTTGGACATAAGGCCAACACTCGCAAGCAAAAGTCGAATTGTGTAGTGTATGGGAAGTGGGAACTGCTGGGGAGCCTTCTGATCACGTTGTGGATGGAATAAGATGTAAACCACCCATGGCTCGTGGAAATATTGATGGGCCTCCAAGCTTCAATCAGAATAGACTGACCATGACGGAAGCCGAGATGTTGGAATAGTGGTACATTTTAGTCTTCGGCAAGCTAACGTGAACCGCTCAGCGTATGACCTGTTCTTACAGTCTACGGCGAAGTGGAACACCGATGTAGCTGTGGTGGCGGGACCATACTGTGCATCTCCCTAGTCATACTGTATTGGGGACGCTGATGGTTCCACCGCTATTGGAACTAAGCCAATTGGCCCAAGCGAAGGGACAGATACATGACTGTGGTTTGGAGAGCGACTTATTAGCGTATATCGGCGGCCTTCTAATCATTTCTTGGTGCTCGAGGGCTCCAAGTTGGTCGGGTTACTCCCCTTCCCCATCGTTGCAGAGATTTTGACGTCAAATCTACCGCGCATGGAAACCCAACATCGACACCAAAACAACATAGCTTTTGCTTATTCCAAAATATAGTAGGTATAGGTACACTCGGTTTTTTTTTAAGTTTTCTAAGAAGAGGGGGGTTGGGTTGGTTAAAAGGAACAAAGTCGAGTAATAAAACAAAAATAATGATTAATTTTTTTTTATGTACTTATATAATAACAGATATATAAACTCTTAACACAATCAGTGCTAATAAGGTAACAAAAAAAAATAAAAAAATAATTACGGGGAGATCTGGCGTATGGCGGTAGAATGTTGTCTTGTATTTAGTCGTATAGATGACGATTTCAATGCCAGTTGTCGCATACTCATCAAGGAACACCATGCAGATTTAGGTTTAACAGCCAGGAGTAAGATGATTATTTAAAGCGGGAGGGGGAAGGGAGATATACGAACAGCCAGAGCCTTCACATGCCCACTGTTCCCATAAAATACCACATAATGAAAACTATGCAGATTATTTGTCTTTATTAGATTAATAGGCAATTCTGACAAACCGTTCAAAACACGATCGCATAACAGTAATTACTTCGGCATTACTTTGTCGAATTTAAATCGGTTCCAACACATCATTTGCTATTTCCTACAATAATAATAAGCTAGAGATTTAAAGACCGGACTTATAATTCGCATCTTTTATAAGTTTTAATTATTAAGAGGAAACCTGGTTGTATAAAACAAAATCTTTAACGTACATCCATTATCTTCATAATATTTTTCTATAAAAGAAAAAGTATAAAAAAGTACCTGCCACGCATCCATACATTTAGGTGCCTATATAAAAATGCACCAATTAATAAACATCTGAATATTTAACAGCCGGTAAGGAACTATAACTATACTAATTTGAACTTTTTAAAACTATAATAATTTAAATAGTCTCTATTTTTATATTTGGCACGCTCAATCTTTGGCGATAAAAAGGCACAGTTTAAAAATTTATAATACATAATCTAAAATACTGTTCTATCACTCCAATATCAGTCTTAGGGTGTATACGTTATAATTAGCTTCTATGATAGTATCTACTTACACTGACAGAATAGCGTACTCTATGGAGGCACCCTCAATCTTTGAAAAATATCACTTAGTTTACAAAATTTATTTTGCCGCTTTTCTTGCCAAAAACATATAATGCGCTTGGGGATGCCAGATTGTCCATGGATTTATCCACAGATGACTTTCACGGTGACAAAGTTTGCGAGAAATATTAATTCGAAGATTATTCGATTGCCGCAACAATGATCCCCACCAATGTACCCTGCAACCTTACTTGAATTTGCCATTACATGTAGTCCCCTAAGGCGATCGATCTGCTCTGTGGGATGCGCCCTCTCCCCCTGCCAAGACTCGCGGAGAGCTTGTGAGAGCCAGCCACAAAGTCATCCTTGAATGACGTCGAAGGACCAAGATCTCTAGTGGGATACTCCTCGAAACTGTTGAAGTCTGTGTACTGAGAAATGGAGCCACGGAGATTCTGTAAAAAATTTGATCATTATAGATATTAACTATTGGGTAATTTTAGTAAGAGGTTGGAGCCAGGTTGCATTTCAGCTAGTGATGCGACTCGAATAGGAATTTGCGACTCTAGTCACTCGAGTAAGACTGCTCCCTCACTCGAGTTATACTCGAGTAAAAATGTCACTCCAGTACAAATGTCACTCCAGTAAGAATGTCACTCGAGTGAAAAAGTCACTCGAGTAAAAAACTCACTCGTGTAAAATTGTTACTCGAGTAAAAAAGTCACTCGACTTCGACCACCTCTCGCTCACTCGACTCCGGCATGTGTGCAAGTAGTCGGTGGCCCATGGAGGTGGGAGGAGAAAGGAGGGCAGCGCATCTGTATAGCCTCTATGCAGATGTCTATGGGCGTTTGCCCCCCCATAGCATTTTATGCAAAAGTTCCCTTAATACAGGAGAAAGCTAATTTTATTCAAAAGAGAAGTACTTTACTTTTAAAAAGAAACAAATCTGCATGCATACATAGAGGCCACTCACTGTCGAAACAGCAGCTGACGCTTCATGATGCACATCTCGGATTCATTATCTATTGATACCAAGTTCACTCTACCTTGTAATAAGTATACTAATACGAAATAACCTTGTAGTATAAAAATACAAAATACCCTTGTATACAAATAGGAGTTGTAGCAGTTATACAGATAGGAAATACCCTCGTAGTATTTTTTTTGTTCAGCCTATGTTGTCCCACTGCTGGGTAAAGGCCTGCCCCAAACTTCGCCAACCATCCCGGTCTTTATTTATTATGTTATCCTCGGCGTCAAACGCGTCGACCGGGTGCGGAATACACGGACACTACGCTCAACGACCCGCATCGCAGACGTCGGACTGCCCGCCTGAAGCGGGAGTGGGCTGGTCATATTGTGTCGAGGATGAACGCCGAGAAGTGGGCCCACATAACATCCCAGTGGGCCCCGGACGGAGCGAGACGCCGAGGACGGCCGAGGAAACGTTGGCGGGACGACCTCGATGCCTTCGACAAAAGCTGGTGGGAGAAGTCAAAAGACCTCGTAGTATATAAATACAAAATATCATTGTTATATACAAATACGATGTATGTAGGTTTTTTTTTTATGGTATAGGGGGGCAAACGAGCAGTTGTAGCCATTTTCATGACTACCGACGCCCATAGACATCGGCATATAGACTATACAGATGCGCTGCCCCCCTTTCTCCTCCCACCTCCATGGGCCACCGGCTACTTACACACCGCACGAAACGCGACAGCACAGCTGTCACTTCACGCCGGTCTCCTGTAAGCGAGAGGTGCCTCCCCGGTCGTGCCGGCCCAGTTCGGCTGCATGCAAGCATGCAGCCTGGCACTACCTCTTACTAAGGTATGTTTGTTATTATTTCACACAAAAACTACGGAACGAATTGAGATGAAATTTACCACAGATACAGATTACAAAATGGAATTACCTACATAAAAATGTACGATTCCCTTGGGATAATTTTACGCGGGTGAATTCACGGGGCAGAGCTCGTAGTTCTCTTACCTGTCTCACCTGGCGCTCTCTTAAGAGGCGCGTGAGCATCCGCCAGTGCTCCGACGTGGCCTGCTGCAGCTGGTGGGTGGTGAGGTGGCTCAGCAGCTCGGAACTCACCTCGCCCGCCCTCAATACTGTCCTGACAAACACTTTACATTAACAATAAGCTCTCGCAGCCTTACCAATAAACATAGATTAACTTACTTCAAGTATTAAACTAGAATTCGTCAATTCCTTAATAATAAACATTTGACAGTTACTAGTTTAATACTTGGAGTAAAATTAATCTATGTTTATTATTAAGGTGGTCTGAGTATATTTACTCTTCAGCTGCAAAATAAAATATTAATAAAGTAAGTAAGTAAAGGTTAGAACTTATAAGTTTAACTCATTTTATCTCAGTTTATTTAAGTATTTTACTATTTATTATTTCTATTTTAGTATTTTCAAATTTTAGTTTTTTATTTAAGTTTATAAAAATCAACTATTAATTGAATTTTTAAATAATGAATTTGGTTTAACTATGTCAAATGATCGCAATCTTAGCACAACGAAATACAAAACTACTATTGATGCGGTCTTTATTAGACATTTAAATAGGTTCGAATCAAAACTGTTCGTTTCTTACTTCAGCTACCATGAACCTATCGTATCAGTTTTAGAGATTGGCGATGATGGTTCTGGTTATAATGATGGTGAAAAACTCGTCGAAATTATGGATGAAAGTTGATTTTTCTGAGAGATAAACTTTTTAATGTAAAATTGTAATAGTTTTAAAATGTTCAATTTTCAATGTAATATAAATTGTCGTGTTTGTGTACGATAGCGCAATAAATGAATATTGTATTCTACCACATAAATGATAGTACTTTTATACTGATAATTAAAGCAATTCGTGCAAAATTATTCCCTAACCATTCCAAAATATCAAACATGCACGACGTTAATAATCAAGTTTTCACTTCTGCCGGCAGTCCCGGAGTGCAACCAGTTTTTTTTTAGTTGGGATTCTACCCCCCTCCCCTTCCCTCCCCTTCCGTCTGGGGGCTAGTGGCATTTTGCCGACTTACACGCAAACAACATTACCGGAGGTCGAAAAAATATGTTGCCGGCATTTCAGAGATTAATAAGCTATTCTCTTGAAGAATTGCAGATATTTATGGGCTAGTAAATAAATGACTTACCCGAGGGAAGTGCAAGGTCGATCTCTGACGAGTGCGGTGCCTCATGAGCTCCTCTAATAAATTCACTAGCACTGTCGACTGTCATTTCAGCTTCTATCTATACGAAAATAACGTAATGTCAATTTTATACAAGGTTGATACAAGCGAGAGGCATTAAATTAAACCGCATATTTAGTGTATCATTTCCAGGCCACACTACAGAAATCAGATCAATCGCAGCAATAGTTTAGCCACAGAACACACAGAATTTTTTAAAGTTTTTTCTTATTTCGTACACGCTGTATCGCAGCTGATCGCCGACTATGGGCGGCCTGGGTCATTCACCCCGTACACGCTGTAGCTGTCCGTTACAAAGAGTGATAACTATTTTTCGTTATTTAACTTGTTTGAAAAAAGTATTTTCGTGTACTAGTCGTAAACTTTTTTTTTTAGTTTCTGTTTAACTGTAGGTACACTTATAGTATATGTAGTTTCATTTAATGACTCTCGTTCTTATCAATCCTGTATAAGTTATAGTCAAACCTCGAAACTCAGCCACTCCTAGATTTGACTATGCAAACTAAGACTTTATATAAATTTTACTAGCTGACCCTACAGACGTTGGCCTGTCAGCACTGGAAAATATTGTAATTGAAAATATGTATTTAATTGATAAACACACCGTTATTATTACCTGATATATTATCCACCTAGTTATCCAAGGCATGATGAATCGACCCTTAGTTATTTTAAACTTATCTTTCAATTTTAAATTTTATTTAATTTCTGAACGACAGTACGAACATCAAATTTTTGACAGGTAGGAATAGTTTCTATAGGAAAACGAAATTGTTGTTTTTACTATATTCCTAGCATTTTTTCCATAATAATAATTGCATAAAATCGGTTCAGCCCTTCTCGAGTTTTAGCGAGTCTAACGAACAGCAATGGGCTATTTTCCAGTATTAAAAATAAAAGCTTATTGAATTTGTTGCTTATTAAATAATGAAGCCAACAAATCATAGAGGCTGCTTCCGAAATCTACTGATGTACTATCAGTAGATATTAGTTAACTACCTTAAAATGTAACTTTTTTTTCTGTATTCTGTAATATGCACGACAAAGTAAATTTCATTCATTCATTAATTCATAGTACTAACCACTTGGGATAAATACTTATCAGAATTAAAAATAAAAAATTGTATAAGTTCCTTTATCACTGATAAACATTCTGGAGTGCTTTTTATTCAACCAATTCACAGACCGTTTACAACAATAGCTACACATTAAACGAAATATGTATATGGTAGGTACGATAGCTGCACACAGCACATATAATAATAGATTATATCATTATATTATCATTTTGTAGATATGCACAGAAAACAGAAGAGTAGAAAGAAAAATACTACAAATTCTGCAAGCATCTGCATGTGAAGACCGACTAATACATGTTAAATAGGTACCAGAGGCATAGAAATGGATACTAAAACAATAATCAGCACGCATATGAGTCCAATCAAATCTGTTTCTCAAATTTTCCATTAATGAAGAAAAGGCGTACCTATGCAAACTTNNNNCCCCCCTAATACAATAAACGTGATTTTTTTGCTCCCGTACAAACGACAAGCTCCCGTTTTCGTAGATAATGGTACGGAACCCTTCGTGCGCGAGTCCGACTCGCACTTGGCCGGTTATTATACATAATATGAAACATATACATTTATTAAAACAACAAAAATTAAAAAAAAACCAGCTAGTAAATTTTTTGAGAAAACAAACTCCAAAAATTGGAATTTCCTAGATTCCTGCAATATTTAGGATCATAATATATCACCATATTTTTTTCTCCTTGAGAAATTGGTACTTTTAATTACCTAAATGACACTAAATGAATTGAACACAAAAAAATTAAGCAACACCAAGAAAAGACTATGAGAAAAAATCTAATCGCATAATTTTGCATTATATAAGGGGAATGTTAATATTTTCAGATACAATGATAAAATTTGTGGACAAAATATCTTATAGCTAATATAAGCTCAATTATGACGAAAAATTGGTATTTATCCACTTATAAGTAAAAAAAAATATATGAAAACGTGATGTTTTGAAGAATGAATTTAAAAGAGCCCTTTCCCCGATAATGTGTGACAATAATTATATATATTATGGATGGTATACTTCCACAAATACCAAATTATAGAAATTATTAAACAATCAAAGTTCAACGTAATTCAGTCTGCATACACTTTATGAGGAAATAGGTGCTTAAAAAGCTGGATAGGCGCTCTTTGCCGACTAATCGCCGACTATTAACATGGCCGAATAGTCGACTACCAACTAGTCGGAATATCTCACACGTCGGAACATACATATATGAGGTAAAGTTAGTCTCTACTCCAATATTTAATTGGCGTACACTAATCCTAAATGTTATACCTGAATAATTATTATATGGTTATTCATGAATCTATTTGGTATCAATTAATTTTTGAATACATATTTTTTTAA
>LUGF01025230.1:75568-86783 GCA_001625245.1 Calycopis cecrops
TTTGTGTACCAGCGATATACGGCAGCGCATATGCTGTTCGGAGTAAATATGTCTTTGTGTACCAGCGATATACGGCAGCGCATACGCAACCCGTAGTAAATGTCTGTGTCTGTTTAACTACCGACTGGCGCGGTGTTACACCTCGGATAAGCGGAGCATGCTGCACCAGGGGTCGCGGGTTCGAATCCCGACTAGGTCAAGGAAGTTTATCTATGTATTATATCCATTTCTACAATAAAAATCTTAAATATATAAAATTTCTTGAATTTATAAAACATCCATACTAATATTACAAGTGTGAAAGTGTGTTTGTTTGTCGTTCTTTCACATCAAATCGGATCAACGGATCGATGTGACATTTAATATGGAGATAGTTGAAGAACTGAAAGTGTGACATCGGCTCGAAATATGTACAAATATTTTTATTTCTACTACGCGAGCGAAGTCGAGGGTAACAGTTGTATATATTTCCGTTGTCTAGTACTAACTACTGGGCTAGAGTAACGTGGCGTGTAACAGTCCACATATATTATTATTGTGAATGTCCGTGTGTGCAGCGACGGCGCGACGCAGCTGCTGTCGGGCTGCCTGCGCGACTTCCGCAACAAGCCGTTCCCGACGCGCGCGCGCATCGAGTACTACCTGAACACGCTCACCGTGTACTTCCACAACGGTACGCTGCAGTAGCATCACATACTAACAGGACGTGTCACCAAAAATACTACTAATATTATAATTGCGAAAGTTTGTATGTAACATATGTATGTTAACCATACTTTGCGTCTGCCATTATTTTTGTAAGGTCTATACTATATAGTATCTTTTTATATTACCGGCGTCAACAGGCGTCCATTTAATTCGGTCCCTCCTTCTGCCATTAGACCACCAAAACTCACAAATCGTAAAAAATAAAATAAAGTAGGCGCCGACAAGAAGTAAAATGCGACACCGGTTATGCCGGCATAATTTGGCATGCATATGCCTCTTACTATGACAGATGTATATATTGAATGTCCCTCTTTGAACACGATTAAAAAATAATATAAAATGACTTTGAGTAATCGACTGATAAGGGATAATTCAAGTATTACGTAAGTGGATTTATTGTAATTTTTAAACTTCCCGCCTTGTCAGTAAAAATCAGTATACATTATGTACTTGACTTTGCAAAGCAAATAACCCTCCATTGTTTACGAGGTAGTTGAACGACCCCTAATGACTATCTAAAAAAATATTCATATTTGTGTGGTGTTAGAAACATTTTGTTGTTATATATTTTTTTTAATCTGTACTTATCGTGTAATCGCCAGGTCTCACCAACAACGAGGCGGACTACGAGCTGTGCTTCCGCGCGGAGAACGTGCAGCTCCCGCGCGGCGGGTTCCTGGGGCTGTCGGCTGCGACCGGCGGGCTGGCGGACGACCACGACGTGATACACCTGCTCACCACCTCGCTGCACACCACGCAGCAGGCAGGTAGGTCACCGTCCGTATTCCTGCTCACCTCTTACACGGAAGATGCTCCGAGTGTTTTGAGGTTTAATTTTATTTTATTTATCAATTTTAGGGAAACGTACGTCTAATAATTTTAACATGTACCTATTATACATCTATACTAACGTATACCTTTAATTACCTTCACGGTTAAGTAGTTAACGTGATATAGTTAATTTTTTTTTAATTTTTATTCTCGGCATGCAATTGCTCGATTTCCTATACGCTATTTAACTGTTTGGTCCACTCAAGCTAGCGTTTGGAATCTGATGTTCATAAACATCTGAATTTATTCAACCTTAATACCTATATCTCTTCACCTGGTCAATATGACCATTTCGTTGGTCAGTGAGGAACAGTGATTTAAAATAAATCTATGCCCTTACACGTTAATGGTCACTACACACATATCAACTAGGAAAGGGGACGTAACCGTATCGCTTATCGCCGCGCCGTCAACCATGCGCCAATGTTACATTTGAACGTAACGTAACCGTATCGCACTGCCTATACGTCAACTTGGCTACGCCTAGGCTCGCCGTAAGCGAGGACGCCTGGTTGACGGCTCGCGTAAGCGCGTTGATAGTGGTTCGGTTGCTTATTCCGGGAGATTAAGTTGCGTTTCTCATTAGTGTGCGTGGTATGGAGTTTCATACAAAGAATACTGAACGGCTCGAGGTGATACGGTTACGATCCCTTTCCGAGTTAATACGTGTGCGGTGACCTTTAAGCGTAATGTTTTAGGCTGAGCGTTAATGTTGCACATGATTGTTACTAGTTTACATTACGCGGGCTTAACATCGTTTCGGACTAATCTCTAGCGTATACTTTACATTACAGGAGGCCAGCAGATAAGCAACGACGAGCAGCAGAAGTTGTCGCAGGAGTACCAGGAGTACCAGAAGAAGTTGGAGCAGCAGAAGGAGGACTACAGGAAGGAGCATCCCGATGAGGTAAGGAAGGACGAGCGGTCGGAGAGTTGTGGCCACCACCGACGATATTAGACTAAGAATTGTGCCGTTACATGTTATCCATGTAATATGCCATCCCGATATTGACAATCCGAACGAAATGCGATGATATTGTTGTCATTTTTGAGCGACAGATAGATGGCCTGATCCCCCATTTGGCTGGGGCATGTACTACACTACTACTAATACTAGTCCCATATTAGAGGTTACGTATACTGTTGGGAGCACGGCAACATGTTTCAATTTTTCAACGCGTTCGTTTATAAACTGTTTATATACCAATGAAGACATCAGGACATGCTGTTGATAAACAGTGTTAACAAATATTGCTAAATGAATGCGGGGCTTGATAATCTTTTTAAATTTATTTTAATTTTTCTTTTAATTTGTTAATTAATTGTGCCATTTGAAATTCAGTTTCTATTTACCTACTACTTGCACTCTGTAATGCTTTGTCTCGCCCGTGCCCCAGGTGCGCGACAGAGACGGCGAGCTGGACGACTGGTTCGAATCGGACGGGCAGCGCGAGCTCCGCCAGATCTTCCAGGGCCTGGGTCAGGTGCAGGACGTCATGAGGGATCTGCACAAGAAGGTCGATGAGGTGANGAGAGGTTTCACATGCCACTAAAAGGAAGCTGCTTCCGTTATACTTCTTTATAGTACAAATTTAGTAACAGATTCATATGAACAATGTTTAGAAATTGATTTAAAAG
Organism: Calycopis cecrops; assembly: GCA_001625245.1. Lineage (NCBI taxonomy): Eukaryota > Metazoa > Arthropoda > Insecta > Lepidoptera > Lycaenidae > Calycopis > Calycopis cecrops. The sequence goes on from LUGF01025230.1 coordinate 78,746, forward strand.
GAATAGGTATATGGAAATATTTTTTCCGTTATTTTATATTTAAATTATTATTATGTTTATGGAATAGAATGGAAGGTTTTAATAAGTTCAAGAGCTGATACATTAGTTTTTTATTTATTTGTGCTATAAATTTTGTAGCAAAAGCTTTTATTTCGTATTTCGATTTACACCGATTCCAGTTAGCCTCGTCGATTTCTGTAAAAAATAGACATTCATACTGATTTAATCGACAAAAATAATTTAATATAACGCCAAACGATCGTAGATATATCTACGATCGTTTGGCGTTATACACATATTTCCACTGGCTTATATTAATATTAATTCATATATTAGACTAAAATGCGTGCTTTCTTATTATCATACCATTTGGATCCTTCCACTGTTGGACATAGGTCTCCGCCAGAGAGCGTCACAGGGTACGGTCATAAGTACCTTGACCAGGACATCAGCACACATGATGGGGGAAGCCTTCCACTGATTTTTCAGGGGCAAGAGACACTGTCTTGCTCACTTTCTGTAAAATGCCGGTTACTCTTGTTATACTTGTTAAACTACGCGTGTGTTATGGCAGGTGATCGGCAAGCAGATGAACTCCCTCTCGATGCTGACGGCCGTGTACAGCCACACACAGGGTCAGCCCCTCCAGCCCGCGCAGCCCGGACAGGTGCCACAGGTAACCCTTCCTTTTTTTCTTTTTTAGCATTGGTGAAATTTTTAGACAGACATTCAGACAGGAATAGTAGTGGCATCCGGGTTATGACCCAACCAAAACCCATGCGGTGAATATTTTAGCATCATCACTCACAGCGGGATACCGTAATAACTGTTAGATCCTATCCTCTGCCCGTATCGCCCTAGCATCTGGCGATGCTCTGCGTGTGCTTAATTGGGCCGCATTCATGTTGTGATCGGTTTATTGGCATACGGATTCCTCCAATCTACTCGACGCAACATGTAAGTTGCAGTACAATAACGGCAATTACTCTGGTTTTTTTTGTTATTTTCGACTTGTGGAGAATGTTTGTAACATGTCTCATTGAATAATGAATATAAATAAATAAATAAATAAATAAATAAATAAAATAAATAAATAATTTATTTTGTAAAATCCATACATACAATCATTTATTTTGTAAAATCCATAAATTTAAACATTAAACGAACAATCCCAAACAAAATAAACAGACTTTACAAAATGGGTCTCAGCTCGACATTTGCTGGCATACATGTCAGCGCCGATCTTCCGCTGGAGCCCTCAGTTGACAACACGGACTCGCCAACTATTATACTAATATAATACACTATATACAGGATTATTTTTTGGTCACCGGTCATATTTTCAGGTTTGGTTCAGAATCAATAAAACATTCCATGAAATAAAAAATATAAAAAATTATTAGATACAATTACTTTGTCCCATGTTGTAAAACATATTTCTCGGTCACCACGTGTATTACACTCGCGACTCACGGTAGACCGACGTCACTGACCTTGAAGTCGATACATTTTGTATAAGAACAACATTCGATGAATTTTTTAAGGACCATTTCAAATCGATGTTTATTTAATAAAATATTACAATTAGACGATAAAATTTAAAACACACCCTTGTAATTATGTTTACTTCCTTATTTTAAAATTTGGCAGGTGACCAAAAAATAACCCTGTATATACTAATATATTAATTTATATCCATAAAAAAATGATATCGAAAAAAAGTTTATATTATTACGCTGTATTTTAGCATCAGTGCAAAATTTCAATAAAATCTGTCGAGTAGTTTAACACGATATAATAGGAAACACAAACTTTGATAACTTAACTAACATGTTAATATATATTTCTATTGTCTACAGTTGCCAAGCTTGCCCATAAACAGACAAGATTGGGACGTGCTCTCCAATAACAACCAACTCATAATAAACACCATCGCTGAGCTCAAGTAAGTAATATCCACTTGTATGATAAACTAGAAACTTGCTTTACTGCATATTCAATTATTGCAACTTCCACAACCTTCTTGTCAAGTAGTTTTGAGATGTAGATATATCTTCGTCGGCAAATACAAGTCTCGATAATTTTGTAGTTGACCCATTCCTGAATTATAGACAAATATAATTGAGTCAAATCTTGCGTTAGTGTTGGGTCAATCGTGTGCTAGTGGTACGTTCAAAGTACCGATTGACAGCTTCTCGATCCCAATTGTAAATTTCAAATAGGATCGAGTGTCAAGAGTCAGCACACTGGTCTATAATCGACTGACACTTCGTTTATTTATTACTCAAAATATTACATGTAGTCGGTTGGCTATTGGGAGGTGTTTTGACACAGGACATAACAAATACTAATAAATATCTGTGGACTTTACACACCACGTCAGCCTAACCCCGTGCTAAGTATCGTAAGGACTTGTGTTACGGGTATTAGACAATGGAAATATATTTAGTATGTATTATATATTTAAGATTTTTATTATAGAAATACATATAATACATAGATAAACATCCATGACCAAGACGGGATTCGAACCCGCGACCCCTGGCGCAACATGCTCCAATTATCCGAGCCCTGCACCACTGCGCCAGCCTGGTCGTGGTATATGTGGATGTTAATGAAATTCGGTGGCTTTTAAATGGTTCCGATTGTTCTTATGACATTCTTTGATATAAAAAACATTCGACTTGAAGTCACGGTAACGTTATTATACCTCTATGACTTTAAAATTACAGAGGGTTCATAATCGACGTGTCGCGCAAGTCGGACGCGCTGATCGCGTCGGGCGGCGGCGCCGCTGGCGGCGCGGCGGCGGGCACGGTTGTGAACCCGCAGTTCCTCAGCGAGATGAGGGATAACCTCAACCAGCTCAAGGCCACGCTCGGAGGCGTCGCGCAGAGGTACGTACCCATAGAAATTGCCGATATAGTGGAAATTTTTAAATAATGACCTGTATTTACTAGCACACACGCGGCGCCACGAGGTAGCGTAGTGCTGTGAGTTCAATGGATCAAAGGATAAGGCATGATACAAGTGAAAACTGAAAAATGACATGGTCCTGTATTTAGTAGTACACACGCGAGTTAGTGTTAGCGTTGGACCGTGGATACTAAGTTTCGGTTGACTGAGCGAGAGGACCTATTCGATTATTGTTAACTCAAACCATTGGTTCTATTAGATCTAAGTTCAGTGTCGAATACATCCTTGAAATATCCTCTAGTAATTTAAGCCACAGATACAGTTCCTATTAACAGTTGAAGTAACAAGGTTTCATTTTTGCGTTACCTACGTTTACGTTTTGTGACCATAATACTACTGTACAAGGTTGATAAAAGCGAGAGGCATTAAATTAAACCATAATTATATACTTTATGTGCCTACAGTTAATCGGAAACTATTAAAAAAAGTTTACAACAGTATATGTATAGTATACGAAAATACTTTTTTCAAACAAGTTAAATAGCATAGCATAATAAAATTTAATAATGCTTTGTACCGGCTCGTACAGCGAACGGCAACCTCGTAGGGGGTGAATTACCCTTGCTGGCCCAAACTCGCTATCAGATGACAGTACAGCATGTACGAAGTGAGAAATTTTTTTAAAAAATTCTTGTGGGTAAACTATTGCTCCGATTGATTTGCTTTTTGTTGTGTAGCCTGGAAATTATACACAAAATTTGTGGTTTCTTTTAATGCCTCACGCTTTTATCAACCTTGTATACTTACTAGTTTATTTGCTAGTTTAGTTACCTTGTGGCTAACATTTATCTGGTTTTGTTTTAGCAACTTTTAAAGCATGTCCAATAATGTTCATATATTGACAATTTTTTTTTAAATATAGAAATGTATAATTTTTAAAACGAAAATAATAAGAACTGCCATATTTACAACAAGTTTACATTTCAAATATCAGTTATATTAAAAAAAAGCGAGAGTTACTGTTCTTTTTCTTTAATTATAATCATATTGTGATCAGGCTAACAGCCGCTCGAACTGTCTACGAAGATAAGTAAGTAAAGTAGTTAATTTGACCCTTTCTTTTATTCGGACCCTGTTAAACCGAAACTATATACTTATGTTGACAATAGGCTCATCATGACTATAATAACAACCTGTAGGTCCTTACTGTACATAACGTTAGTTTAAACCTGTGAAACCGCTCACACGCGTACATTACGTTGTTGCAGAGTGAACACGCCGCAGCTGGCGGCGCAGACGGCGTGCCCGAGCGTGTCGTGCGCGTCCACCGTCACGCTGCTCATGCTGCTGACGGGACACCTCGTCATCATGTTCATCTACACGCTATACAAGTGAGTGTCGCGTCGCGAGTTACTGTGTACATAATATGAGGGCTTCATCATCTAACGCACGACACACTTTAAACTAAAGAGGCAAAACGTCGTGTAGATGTCTACTCACGCCCATACACATCAGTATAATTGCTATCCAGATGTGTGGGCCACCGGAAACTCACATACCGTACAAAACTCTGTACATTAACACAGTATAGCCGGTATTATGTAAGCAAGGTACAAGCCTAATTCAGCTGCAACATTTAAAATTAAAAGTTATCTCTTACAAAGTCAGTAACGATATCTTTATCTTTTTCAGAGAAAGAAAGGAAGCGCAAGCGAAGAAATTCTTCTGAGTACATATTTTAATGTGTAGACACTACTCACCTGCGTTGTCAGTCTATTTTCAACTCTACTGTCTTTGAGATTAGGGCTGTCACAAACTTTTTTTATCTGCGGCGCAATGACTTTTTTTTTACTAGAAATGTTAAAATATCTCAAAAAAACTTGTACGTTGTGTGACCAATCGTGCTGGTAACTTTTTGGTTACGTTATTTTATTTGCCGTCCAGATTGGTCAGACGGCTATGTGATAAGTTACACAATCATATTAATACGTACGATGGGCTATTTGACTTGGTCAATATAGACTTCAAAAACGTACTACTACGTACTTCAAAACGTACAAATAGTAGCTAGGTTCTTGATTTGTTACTAAGGTGGCTATTAATATTACGTAAAACTTCTTTAAATTGTCTTTAAAGTTATCCTTTAAAATTAGGAATTATAATAGACTTTTATATGAAAATCTGGTGCCAAATATTACAAGTTTATTTAACATCTCACATCACAGTTGAGATTGATTCAAAATAATAAATAAATTGCTTTCTTTGTATATGAAACATGTAGCAGTCACTGTCAAATAGCCTGTTGTCGCGATTCGCTAATATTGTGCAAATTATTTTTTATTTTTTTTACATGACACTTGTTTGCATTCCGTTTATTTCTATTCTATTGAATACAATAATTCTCTGTGAATTGATTTGACTGTCGCGTCTAAGCAGCATTTAATCAGAATCTTGCTCTTGGTTTATTAATAAGCAAGAGTATAACCCGCTCATACATTTTTTGTATAGATGGCGCAGGTAAGTCAAAGCTAGGAGATAGCAAGCTATACCCCTCTCTCTCGCGTACGTGCTACGGGCTAATTTTAAACTATAAATGCAAGATTATTTTGCTGTAAATCGCGATTTCTTAAAATATATCATAAATACAGGATAAGATTATTGTACAATATTTTAATAAATACTAAATTGCAGTCATCTGATAGACGTATATGACATTGTATAAATCTATAATCATCTTTAAATGGCCTTTAGTCGAGGCTTATACAACACATATAATCTACGATATACTTTACAAATAAATATACACATAGGTTCCAAGGGCAACTTAAAAAAAGTGAGAAAAGATTAGAAAATAGTCAAGTGCAAACTCGTCTTTGTGTTAATTTTATAATGAACAATGCACAACCAGTCTAATATAAAATGTCCATGACTTGTGGCTGTCAATTAAATTTATATTAATTAATTTATAAATATATTTTTTGACTGAACTGAGATTGAAAATGCTAATCTTTTAACCTAGTTGTTATAGTGTTGTGAAGTACCTATGTTTATTATAGACCAAGTAATGTTTCATCAAAACTTGTAATATTTGTGTGGTTATGAGGTTGTGGCGATGTTTTATATTAGATGGAGTATGAAGTTGGCGCGAGTGGGTAGTGTGACGTATGAGGGTGTATGTTTTTGTAAATAATATAAATGTTTTTAAATATCTGTCTCTAGTAAATTATATTTGTCACATTTTGTTGTTTTATTCTGTGGTGTTGAGTTGCATGTTTTTATGCGTTTTTAAAATTTGAGACAAAGTTAGTCACAGTAATAATGATAAAAAGCTTAAATCCAAATATTTATATTAATTGAGATTTGAGAATGTTCTGGAATAGTTAATTTATCTGGTGGGGACTGCTTAACCCATACATTTAGAATTGTTCTCACTACGTGAAAGATGTACGTGGGAGCGAGACATTCAAATTAACTTCCAATCATCGGAAAAAGAAAGAGACAGTAGATGAAGTACATATGAGACAATTATTTTACGCTAGTACGAGGCCATAGCGGAACGATTACATACTAATGACAAAGTCATGTTTGTCTTTTAGTAGTAATTCTGACATTTGTCAAATATTTTTTTTGTCTCCTCTGTTCTGACATTGTGTATCTTGTACATTCTAGATCTATGGCTTAACCACTACCAGTTAAAGTAATAACTATCTGGGGCTTTTGTACATTAACACATTGAGCTTGTGTTGCTCAAATTAAAGGTTATCCGGCAGCTGATAGCCGGTTTATCCTCAACTGCTGCCGTCTCCAGCGTGTTGTTACCACCAAAAGTGTCCTAACCACTAGCAAGATGAGTTATAATAAACATGCGGACTCCTGCCGATGGAACGCAAGAAACTGGCAAATCATTGCTACCTCCTATTTGATGAAATCTACCTCTTGATTCTCTACTATATAAGTATTGTACTATATGTTCTTGATATACCACCGTGCACCGTATAAATAAGAGTTGCGAGTCAAAATTAAACTGTATGCGTCGCGTCACGCGAGCACATAGATTGTTGTGGAGGCGCACCTTTTTTGGAAGCTCTGAAAATTAAGGCAGTGCGACGGCAGGAGCTCCGCACTGTTTAAAAAAATAATACATTATACAGGTAGGCTACTTAGCTTTACGTTGGGGATGGAAAATTGCGATTGTAGGCATTTTGCTTCACTTCCACAATAGCACTTGAGTACAACCAGTAAAACAAAAGAACATTTTCGATTAAGAAGTTGAATGTGTCAGCTAACACATAGATTTAGAATGAACATGGTTCTTAAGCGAAAGGCGTGCAAGTAAGCACTGTAAAGCGTCACGCTGTTTTATACGATTACACATTTCATACTTTTTTAGCACTCGCCTCCAAGTAGTTTCTAAAGAAATGAACACAAACAAAATATATTGTTTATAATTTATTATAAATTTATTTCTTAATGATTCTTCTCGAACGGATACAGCGGATGGTCGTACCACTTGAGCTGCGGCAGCGTCCTGTACCCCCGGTCGTACTTCTTCAAAACCGCTTTGTCCTCTTCGCTCAGTTGGAAGTCAAATATGTCGATATTCTTCTGGATACGACTCTTGGTAACGGACTTCGGTAAAGGCACTACACCCAACTCCACCTGGTTGAAAAAGTAGCTTCTTGTAAAATGTACCTTAAAACTGATGTCTTAAAAAAACCGACCAAGTGCCATTGGGCGGCCATTTTTCCACTTTTGAAGCGTCTTTCAAACAATTAATTTTGACGAAAAATGGTAGTAGTTGGGATTGGCGGAAACTGGCTCACTTGCGGGGGGGGCGAACTAGACCCTAGTTCGCCCCTCTTGCGGCCTTCCCGAGGCCCTTCGCTGGCTAAAAAAAAAAAGAAAAGGTTTTGGGTTCATCTAAATCCATTGCGCTCATCCCCGTTGCTCTATCTCCATCGGTTCGCAAAATAGCTTTTCAATTCGTAACTCTAATTACCCCTCATTATAGTCCAGTCATTTGGTAGTTTTACCTGGAAAGTTTTCCGGGAGTTTTGAAAATTGGTTATTTTATGGATTTCGGTATGCTCTTTTCGAATTTCAACTTTGCCACCTCGTATCT
>LUGF01025230.1:122845-134591 GCA_001625245.1 Calycopis cecrops
CCTTTTGTCAATTCCAAAACAAATGTAAATAAATGATAATGAAATAATTGAATGTGGACCATAGGGAATTATTATATTTCTCTTAAATTATTCATTTAGTAGGTATTCGATTTATATTTACATAAAAGGCGTTACGCGGTAAAACGTTACTGCCGTTTACTGAAAATAAAGTAAAAAAATAATAATTATAAATAGTAATTTTTACTTTTTATTTTTTGTGGAGAGAAATTACTGCAATTTATTACATAAACAATAAAAGCAATAAAATCGGAGCGGATAATCAGAGAAAAATAATAATAATCATTCGCGCTCGTTGATTTTTCAAATATTTTCTTTATCTCAACGTTGATTTTTACACGAATGCTATTAGTATACATTATTTGATCACATTACGTTAATAAAATAAAAAATAATATGTCATTAAGTAAATTAATTTCATTTTGATAACAGGGAAGCATGTGCCTAGTCCTTAAAGGGTTAAATATAATCCAGATTGTAGAGTATGCCACTGCGCTGCTTAGTCAAATTAAATATTGTCAAAAAATGTTGCTGATCAAAAATAAAAATGTAAACCTACTTTAATTTTCAAATTGAACAATGCATAATATATTTGATTTTATTTCTAGTTTAGTCATAGCATATATATGTACTATAAATTATAATATACATAATTCTATTTTAAATATTTAGAATTCTGTCCTGTCATAGTTCGGTTGAACACTATCTAAATTATTTAAATTTCAATGGCATAGTTTATATAAGATTTAAAATATAACAGACAGTCAGTTTATATTATGGCTATAGAAGAATAGTTCGTATTCGAAATCACCTTCGAACGGTGGTCACGTAAAATCCTTCTAGTCAGTACAGCAAGTCAGACCTGTCGGTGCACGTGCGTAGCATGTTGGAGTATTGTGCTTTTGTTTTATTTGCTTTACCGGTATGTTTAATAAACTCTTATCTTTAAATGTAATTACATTTCTAATGTTATAAATATGAATGTGTTTGTTTGTTGCGTTTTCTCGCCAAAACTATTCAAAGTTCACTATGAAACTTGGTACATATATTCTTAGAGGTATTAAAAAGGACATAAAACATTTTTTATTAAAAAAAACTACGAACGCGCGCGAAGTCGCGGCTAAGAGCTAGTAATATATAGTTAACAAACATTTTATCATACAAATTAATTATTACCTAGAATCTGTTTATTTTTTTGGAATGATCTTTAAAACCTATTATAAAAAATAAAACCTGTGTTTGTACTATTAGAATAAGTTCCGTATGAATTTGAGTGACGACCATATATTACTTTGCTCTGTGGTGACGACTATTGTCATTTTGCCAATATTGTGGTTTTCATGGTGTTTTCATACTTAGTTACGTATGTTTTTTAAATGAACCTTATATACCTTTTTAAATGAACGCGACATAAAATTGCGAACGTAAAATATTTTTAGAGAGTATTATTGGTTATAAGTTCAGTGGTGTCCCCCTATTGAAATTTAATTGTAATAAATTGTAATTACAATATATACTTAAGTCTTACACTAAATGATAATATAAATATGAGAAAAATAGGAAAATTAATAGAACCCATCGTTTACGCGATGAGGAATCCTACACGGCAACGTTGTGCACATCTGAATAACAGTCAATATAAGAGATCCTCGCAAAATGTAACTTAGTGATAATTTATTAACAAATTTATAAGAAACGGCATGTCTTCGGCGCGTAACTGAGCTGAAACGTGAACAAGAGGTAAAACGTTACTCTTAGTTACTGTTTCTCATCACTTTACTCTTATTTTTCTCATGACTGCCTCGTGGTCTAGTGGTAAGCGTGTTCAACCACAGACGTGAGGTCTTGGGTTCGAATCCCGGATCGCACCAAAAACTGTTATTGGCATTTTTCAATTTCTAATAACAGTCCGGAGTCAGGAAGTTGGCGATGATACACCCCCGTGCCTCGGAGAGCACGTTAAGCCGTCGGTCCTGCGCCTGATCTCTCACCGGTCGTGTCGGATTGCCGTCCCATCGGAATATGAGAGTGAGGGAATAGAGCGTGCACTTGTGTCTGCGCGCACACTTGTGCACTATAATATGTCCTGCGCAGATGGCTCGTTTCTATAGAGATGGCCGCCGTAGCCGAAATCGGCTAGGACGATATTATTATTATTATTATTATTATTTTTCTCATAGAGGAATTATTTTGTACCTATAAAGGACCACGGAGTTGAGAAGGGGAGCCCCCTTCTCAACTCCGTGGTCTCCAAGCCAGCGCTTAATCGGCGCTGGGTCTATTGATCACACCAAGAGGTTTAGTCGCCTACGAGTATGCAGCGTAAAACGAGCCGCCTTTATAGGTACAAAATGATCTCAAGTCTTACGGGGAACGGAGGCTGCAGCTCCTCTGAGCCTTCCTGAGCCCCCCTAAGCCCTCTCCTGGATCCGGCGCTGCCTACGCGTATCCAATTTATAATTATTGCGCGAAGATGGAACATCTATACCTACATATAATAAATCTGTAGAAGGGTCAATTCTGTACATTGAAAATATTGAAAAAATAAATAGCAGGGGGTGTTACTGGATCGATACCATACCCAAATATGCGATAAAAAAAATTTTTGTCTGTCTGTGAAAACCAACGGTTCGATTTCGATGAAACTTGGTATGGTGATACCTTATTATCCTGGGCATAAAATGGAATACTTTTTATCCTGGAAAAATACGTAGAAAAAAAAATCCATCCACGCGAAGACCGACATCCGCGCGGACGGATTCGCGGGCGGAAGCTAGTTAAGAAATAAAGCACAATCATATTATCTTGTATGGCTTTAATGGCAATTACTTTGGCCAAGGCGAACCAGTTGCATTACAGTGTTATGATGTAAATAAAATACGGTGAGGCGCAAGTAATGGACGCTAAAGGCCTGCGCAGACAAGGGATCTTTATCCGCTAAAATGGATCGCTTATAATTGTATCGAGTAACGCAAACGACGGATTAAAAGGGACAAAAATCCCTTGTCTGCGCAAGCCTTTACTTTGAGATTATAGAAGCTATTCCACGCCACAGTAACGTGGTATATCGTCAAGTAAAAAATCGTTAAGCTTAAGCGAGTTTTAGTGGTCGTGGAGCCAAACCTATTGTTTTACTTGGTGATATGAGCTGTGACGTGGAATCACCTCTTATTCCGGGCAAATTTGTTGTAAACAAAGAGTCCATGAACGACGTGTCTTCATTTTATAAAACCCGACATAATCCGAGTTTATTCATTTAAATAATAGTTTCGATATGGTTCGATGCTTAGAATTAAATATAGTTTTACGCAAAATATATAAAGTTGGCTGAACTGCAACAATAGTAGGTACAAAGTAATGTTTCTATTGAATAATAACTTGCCAAATATTATTATACAATAGATACGTTATTTTGATAATAGAAGTTACAATCGTCAATTGTAAGAGTTGTTTTCATGGGTTCGGGTGTAGTAAGAGATATTATATTTACGTATTAGATGTACTATTTATACGCCTGGATTGCGTATGGTATACAGTAAGAACTATTGCTTGCACGCGTGTAAAAAATAATGGGAATTAACTCTCTATTTAGGTACTGATGATGATGAGGTATGAAATAAGGCAAAGAAATCACAGCAACATGCTGTTACACAGGAGGCTATAGTGACTGTAATCACTACTTGGTATAAAACAAAGTCGCTTTCCGCCGTCTGTGTGTCTGTGTCTTTAAAATTACGCAACATATTTTAATGGGGTTTTTTCAATAGATAGAGTAATTCAAGAGGAAAGATTATATGTATAACAACATCATTTTTGAAGTCCGATATCCACGCAGGCGAAGCTGCGGACGGAAGCTAGTACTTGAATAAATCCGAAAAATACTTTGCTCTGTCCCGGGAATCGAATCCAGGAATTGTCTGCGCCTGAACATATCTCCCGCTAGACCCACGCGGCAGGCCTGTGACTACGATAACCTTCGCTCAATGACAAAGTAGTTTGTAAGTTTGTGTACGTACGCCTCGCACGTGTTTTTGTACGTGAAGCATCATTACCTGCGTAAATATCATAATTTAGTTGATTGCGTATGAACCAAGTCTTGTTCTGCGCAGCTTTAAGCAATAAATTCAAAACACAGTTATACTTTATTAGATATATCACAAAGTAGGGACACGCTGCATGCATGCATGTAGCCAAACTGGGACAGCACGGTAGCGGAGGTACCTCTCGTTTGCAAGATACCGACGTGACAGCTGTGCTGTCGTCTTTTGTGCGGTGTGTAAGTAGCCGGTGGCCCCTGGCGGTGGTAGGAGGAAGGAGGGCAATGCATCTGTATAAACTCTATGCAGATGTCTATGAGCGTCGGTGGTCATGAAAACGTCTCCTACTGCTCATTTGCCCCCTTATACAATATAAAATATTAATAGAATGTTTTAGCACCCACCACTGTCTCTCTCTTGCTCGCATTCTCTCTCACTCTTGCTCTGGGGTTAGAGTGAGAACCTGCCTGGCACCTATCCGTTAGACCCTGTTCAGATGCCAAGCGTTCAACGCGCGTTTGGGTAACGCGCGTTTACAACTACATACTAAAACGCGCGTTAGCATGTGAACGGCCTGAACAAAAAGTATGTAGTTGTAAACGCGCGTTACCCAAACGCCCGTTGAACGCTTGTCATCTGAACGGGGTCTGATTGTATTAAAAAAACCGGCCAAGTGCGAGTCGGACTCGCGCACGAAGGGTTCCGTACCATTATCTACGAAAACGGGAGCTTATTTTTTGTATGGGAGCAAAAAAGTCACGTTTATTGTATGGGTTTATTGTACCCTTAAATATTCATATTATTTAATTTTTAGTATTTGTTGTTATAGCGGCAACAGAAATACACCATCTGTGAAAATTTCAACTGTCTAACTATCATAGTTCATGGGATACAGCCTGGTGACCGACCGACGGAAGGACGGACGGACGGATGGACGGACATCGGAGCCTTAGTAATAGGGTCCCTTTTTTACCCTTTGGGTTTTTTTTTTTTTTTTGAGAGAGTTAAATTAATTATCGCCGCCTTCGCTGGCGCAGCGTTTGTGCCTGATGTTTATATGAACTTTGTGTATTGTGCTTTATATCTATGAATAAGCACCGCGTCCGTTCCGCCAAGAACGGATTTCTATATTCCTAAGTCCCAACCTTATACCTAGCATTGAGGCCTAGTCCTATTTCTTCCTAACTAAGTCCCAACCTTATACCTAGCATTGGGGCCTAGTCCTATTTCTTCCTATCTAAGTCCCAACCTTATCAAATCAAAATCAAAATATTTTTATTCAAAATAGAATTTAAAAATAAAAAGAATCTACCACCGGTTCAACCCTAGCCCTGTCCTGAGAAGAACCGGCGAAACAAACTCAGCGGGCCTCATTTATTTCTTCATTATACATTCTTAATTCATAATTATATTATACGATAAAAATTATAATTTACTTTTATGATTGGGTACTTTACCTACCCTTTGGGTACGGAACCCTAAAAAACTATCCATTTTGATGGCGATCGAACTGGTCATCTGAGAGCATTTCCAATGTCTTATTGTTACTGTTCAATGTTCATGAGATATTGACAGCGCGTTGACAGGCCGACAGACGCCAGGCAGGAGGGTGCTCGAGGGTGGTCGGCAAAATAATCCTTTGTTAGCGAATAGTCTGTGGGATAAAAGAAATTATTAAATAAAGGGAGAAGATTCATCGGGAATGGAATCCTAAAAATGACAAGTTCAGTGTAGCTTATGTACCTAGAAGCCCTTTAAGGTAAAACAACATTCACTGTCTCACTGTCAGGTGTGTGTGTGTGTGTTGTTCAAGATAACATTGCAATAAGTTACCTGTCTCGGCCATTTATATGCTATCTTTCCTTCCACAGTTCCACAGACTGAATAGTCTTCTATTCATATGCTCTCTTTCCTTCCACAGTTCCACATACTGAATAGTCTTCTATTCATATGCTATCTTTCCTTCCACTGTTCCACAGACTGAATAGTCTTCTATGCATATGCTATCTGTCTTTCACTGGCCAGTGTTGGTCCACTGTTTCACACAGACTCTTTTAATTTACATTTCGATACGGAATCAGTTCTCGGTATTTTCAGACCGATACGACCTAGGGATCTTCAAGAAAAGCTTATTATCTCAAAGGTCGACAACGAATCTGTTAGATCTCCTGGTGTTTTTGTCTGTGGGCGTTGGTGATCACTTAACAGCAGGTAGCCCAACTGCTCGTTTGCCTCCTATGCTATAAAAAACGCTAAAACTAATTTGTTTGCTCTTTGGCTGATAATACTCTCATGAACATGACTTGGTATAAAATTTTAAATTTAGGCAGTGATGGCCATCGATACGAGTACGAATGGAAGCCAAGAGTTTTGAATGCTTTTCGTGCTTCGTACTCAATCACTACACTCTATTCAAAATTAGAAAGTATTGACCTTGTAGTTTTCATGAGTCAGCCAGTCTTTCTTATTTTGCAAAGGGAATCCTTTTAAGATGTAGGTGCTCACTAAGACTGAAGATTTTGCGAGATTCGACCCCTAAGAAGATGTTTTGGATTGCTAGTTTAGATTATTTTTAGGACGTGCTTAGACGGGATTTTACGAAATAATAATATATATGTACACTTTATGACTTGTTAAACACGTTACATAAATATGTCCAGAAAATAAGTAGTATTAACAACAAAAAATAATGTTAAAGTTTGAGTTATTACACTCGCGCCTAAAACAGTGCAAACTGTCTTGGCGGCGCAATATGATTAGATTGACGTGCAACGCAGGTAAATGAAGTGTCAAACACTAGGCAATTCGGTCTGTGATTCGGCTAGAGTTTACTTGCCGGTGACATCATCTGAGTTTCAACCGATCAAAAAACGTTTTTGACGTTGACAAATAATTGCTTTTTTATTTCTCAAATTTTACAATAAATATGCATCTTTTTATATAAAATAGACTGGTATACGGTTTATTATTATCTTATTTAATATGATGACTATAATTCGTAGTATATTTTTGATAGTGTCAAATAGTCTGCCGACACGACCGGGGAGATACCTCTAGCTAGCACGATGCCGGCGTGAAGTGACAGCTGCGCTGCCACGCGTCACGCAGTGGGTAAGAATCCGGTGGCCTACGGGGGAGGGAGGAGAAAGGTGGACAATGCATCTGTGTAACTTCTATGCCTGCTCTGACTGCTCGTTTGTCCCCCTATACTATAAAAAAAGTAATGCAGTTCGTAACTACGCGGACGAAGTAACGAACTGGTGGGTAACAGCTACTATTTAAATAATTTTCGATATTTAATTTCTGTTGTTTACTGATAGACCACAGTAATGTTCACGGTTGACACCTTTTACTTAAGTTTTATTGTATTTTTTATTTTTATCAAGAGGTCCAAATGAACTAAAATAAGTGAACAAGGAAGCCAGTTTAAAACAGTTCAGATATCCATCCATCCAACGAGAAAGGAAAAACCATGTTGAGTATCTTATAACTTGCAGAAAAATTAACGCAAAGTTGTTGCGATACTATTAAGATACTGGTGTAAACAAATTAAAATAGCATTTACTTTAATAAATTTATATAAGATTGATAAAAGCGAGACGCATTAAATAAAACCACCAACATGCCAATTTTGTGAACGCGAAGTCTTATTCATTATCATTACTTGAATATATTAAAAACATTTGCATATTTACATGTGCTTCTGCATATTGTTACCCTTTTCATCTGAATAATATAATATTAAGTCGAAACCGAAAATAGAGGTGTACATTAGCAGTCCATGTTTCCACAGGGTGGTGATGCCGTCTGACTTTCATCATCATCATCATCATCATCATCATCATGTGTGCAGTGCGTGCAGTCCACTGTTGGACATGGGCTTCGCCCTTAGCACGCCACTGGCCTCTATCTTCGGCTATCCTTTCCCGCTTCCTGCTCACAGCATTGCGTATGTCTACCCGCATAAAACGCGCGGAAAATATTAAAACTTTAAATATTTGTGAAAAAACACTACTTACCTTACCTGTCAAAGCTAAGAATAGAATATATCATAATTGTGAAGTCCAAGATAATATTTATAATTTATTCATTTTGTTAAATGATTTTATATGTATGTATATGTGTATATATAGATATAACGTATATGACGTAATATTATATCGGATTACTTTTATATAGATACTAGCTTCCGCCCGCGGCTTCACCCGCGTGGATTTCGGACTTCAAAAATGG
This sequence comes from Calycopis cecrops, assembly GCA_001625245.1. Lineage (NCBI taxonomy): Eukaryota > Metazoa > Arthropoda > Insecta > Lepidoptera > Lycaenidae > Calycopis > Calycopis cecrops. The sequence goes on from LUGF01025230.1 coordinate 131,134, forward strand.
TGTTGTTATAATTCTACATAATCTAATATTATACTGAAATATATATATCATATTAAATATATACGTATTGTATGAAACAATAAATTGCTTTGAGAATCGAATTTGTCGCCGCGCATTTTAGGCGCTTTAGATATTCCGTTAAGTCAATCTTATCGTGATAATAACTTTTCATCTATTCGTCCAAATTACTTAGTGTAAAAGACAAAGTTTATCTACATTCAATACGTAAAGAGACAGATGTATTAATTTTCATAAGAATTCGATAAATATTCTAAAATGTGCATCGTTAAAAAATATCCAATTTAATTGAATGTTTGGTTCACTATTTTGGTCATAGTGACTTACACATAAAAGATAGATATATGCTGTCTTTTATTTAGAACTATTTAAGATAAATAATCGTACAGTAATGATCTTTGTGTAACTCCAACGATTAGGGCAGCGCACGCCAATATTGCACTCAGGGCGCTGATTTTTTTTCGACTTACTTGACAGTTATCGTTATATTATAACCAAATTATAAACATTCCCTATATATTTTAACTTATTATGTTATTCTGATATAAAAGCTATATTACTGTAAAGTTTCATGAAAATCCGTCCAGTAGTTTTTGTGTGAAAGAGTAACAAACACACTCACAAACTTTCGCCTTTATAATATTAGTAGGATATGTTATTGTGCACTGCCTCTTATTTAGATTAAGTTTAATTTCCTATATGTACTGGTTGCTTGGGACAAATTTCAGCATAGTAATAAGGCCGCCCTTGTGGAAATTGATGTATCTTATTGTTCTTGGGTATTGTTAAAATTTTTGTATTGTACACAATAAAGAATTGAAATATTCTTTATTGTGTACAATACAAAAATTCATTCATTCATTATGTCGTCAGGTCTAGTCTTGGGGCGTCCTATACTAAGTTTCCCAGTGCGCGGTCTTCACTCTAGAACCAGCCGCCCTCGACGGTCATCGGTGAGTTTAACCTTCCGGAGCGTTCATGTTGACGTTTGTTCCAGCTGGTGAGCGGTGCTGAAGACAGCAACAAGCCGAGGGTGATCAAGCTCAACGATGGCATGCTGATGCCGGGCTTCGGGCTCGGCACGTGGATCAGCGAGCGGGACCCCAATGTCCCATTTGTATGTATTGTTCCAATTAATAAAAGATAGCGCTGTGCTATACAAGGTCGATAAAAGCGAGAGGCATGGCGATGTAAAATTGACAGACTACACAACTATAAACAGATCAATCGGAGCAATGGTTTAGCCATAGGAAGTTTTTTCTGACTATACGCTGTATCGCAGCTGATCGCCGACTATGGCCGGCCGGGGTCATTCATCCCGTGCTCGCTGTAGCCGCCCGATACAAAGAGTGATAACATTTTTTCGCTATTTAACTTGTTTGAAGAAAGTATTTTCGTAAACGTTTTTTATACTTTCGGATTAACTGTAGGCACTTATAATATATGTGATTTCATTCAATGCCTCTCGCTCTTATCAACCCTGTATACATATATGCAGATGTATTAGTCCGGCACGACTGGGGAGGTACCTCTTGCTTACACGATATCGGAGTAAAGTGCCAGCTGTGCTGTAGAGTTTCGTGCGGTGTGCAAGTTGCTAGTGGCCAGTGGACGGAGGAGGAGGAAAGAGGACAAAGCATCTGTATAAACTCTATGCGGATGTCCATAGGAATAAAGTCATGGAAATGGATCCGACTGCTCGTTTGTCCTGTAGCATAGAGGAAACTCCATACTCATATCAAATGAAACCTCTATGTTTGATATGTTTCTTAATAAAAACATTACTTAGTTTAAATTTGATTGAAAGAACGAGCATTTTCCTTCTTGACAGGAAAAAGAAGATTATTCTATAGGATTCTTTGAAAGACTACAGAACAGAATGGAAGTATATCGAATATGTAACTAGGATTAGATTTTATAGTAAGGACAAATGTATTTTATATAAGAAGACTCCGAAATAAACATATTAATAGTAATTCCAAGTGTTTCCATTTGTTAGCATTTCACCCAGCTGGGACAGAATAAGTAGGCAGTAGGTAATAGTCTAGGGTCTTTTAGGGTTTTATAGGTTTTTAGGTAATATTCTATAGCAGATAGAAGTGAACTACGCCCCGTGAATAATCTACAGCAGCATAGCAGTATTACAGTCCCTTTAGACTATAAAAAGAATAAACAAATTCGCTTTCCCCCGTCTGTATGTCTGTTTGCTTAAATCTTTAAAATTACGCAACAGAATTTGATGGGTTTTTTTAAATAGATAGAGTGATTCCAGAGGAAGGTTTATATATAACTAGCTGACCCGACAGACGTCTTGTCATCACTGGAAAATATGATGTCATGGAAACGCGTAATGTTATGTGGCCGAATTGTCAACCAACAAAAAAAAAGGGTAAAGTAACCCTTTTTTTTGATTCAAGGGAATACATTTACGTATGACATGACACCTAGGCGCCCGGCTGGCCGCAAGACCTAAGTCGGACTCGACACTTGGGAGTAGGTACAGACTAAGCCCCTGCCCCCTGCATTCAGCCGCTATATTGAAGCGTCTCGGATAAACAGGCAACAGGATCCCTCCAGCGACGGGCTGACCTCGGTGAAATGGCCAGACTTCTCCTCCTTTGGGACTATACGGCTGTTTTTGAACAGTCCCTATTACAACGTCGAAATCGTAAAATGGGGACAGGTTCTCATCCTGACGCCTGCCCCCAGTACTCCAAAGGACCCAGTACTCGGCAAGCCATAAGAACAGGACATAGGAGAGGAGTTTACAAACGATTGAAAAAATTAAAATATTTATTTGGCCGATAAACAAACAGATATTATTAACTGATATATGTATAGTTATCCACCTATTTATCCAAGGAATGAAAAATCGGCACTTAGTTATTTATTTTAGACTATTCTTTCAATTTTAATTGATTTCTGAAGTACAGTACGAACATCAAATGTTTGACAGGTAAGAATAGTTCGTATGGGAAAACAAAATTGTTGTTATTACTACATTCCCATAATTCTTTCATATTTACTATTTACTCACCTTTTAAACCTTCCCTGTACTTCCACAATTAATTGAAAACCAAAATTAGCCAAGTCGGTTCAGCCGTTCCAGAGTTTTAGCAGGTCTAACGAATAGCAATTGATTTTTATATATATATAACTAGCTGCGTCCCGCGGTTTCACCCGCGTAACTTTCGATCCCGTGGGAATATCGAAATGAAAAATATCCTATCTCTCAAGTTGGATCGAACTGCACATGGTGTGCGAATTTTATTATAATCGGTTAAGTGGTTTAGGAGTCCATTGAGGACAAACATTGTGACACGAGATTTATATATATTAAGATTGATAACATTTATTAAATAGTCTAGAAATACTTTTACTTTTGAGGTTTCTAATGTGATGTCGTAAATAATTACATTTTTCTGTGCACTGCTATAAAG
>LUGF01025230.1:136167-148419 GCA_001625245.1 Calycopis cecrops
GGGGGGGGGGGAGGATGGGATAATCTTAAGCTCATTAAGCTTAAGATCATGGAATCGCATAGGAACATTTTTTCGGGATATAAACTATCCAAGTTACCCTCTATGTGTGTGCTAAATTTCATGAAAATCGGTTCAGCAGTTTTAGCGTGAAGGAGTAACAAACAAACTAACAAACATACAAACTTTCGCATTTATAATATTAATAAGATTAAATATATTTCCGTAGTCTAGTAATACAAGTCCTTATGATACTTAGCACAAGGCTAAGCTAACGTAATATGAGATACAACTTCAGCGATAGTCCACAAGATCGTCCTACCGTATTGACTTCTTATTAAAAGCCAGGAATACTGAACTTCATTTCCTCGTCGGCCCTACCATCATTTAATCTTTTGTGTTGTGAGGAAACCCGAGGTTCGACTATCACTGTTTTAGAGTGGGAGCAAACGTACTGACTTCTGACTATTGACGCCTACTGACATCCGCACAATTGCTTTCTAGATTGCTCTGTAATTCTCTTTCTATATTCCCCTCAATACCACCGGTATTTATTATTTAGGTAATATGCTAATGCTGGAAGATACTTTCAAAAAGCTCCATTTAATGTTCTATGCTGTCCCAATAAAAAAACAACCAATCCTAGGGACTGTATATTATATGAGTAGAAGTGACAATTAAAAACTTTCAAGTAATAATGACCTTGTATTTAGGAGCACACACGTGTGGCACGAATATTTTGAAGTCCTGAGGCTGGTAACGTTTTTAGTTAAAAAATTATAAATTAATATTATCCTCTCGCTTACACGAAGCCGGCGTAAAGTAATGCCTGTGCTGTTGAATTTCGTGCTATTTGTAAGTAGCCTGTGGCCCAACCTCCCACCCTCTGCGGATGTCTATGGGAGTATGTCCGGAGGTAGTCATGAAAATGGCTCTGATTGCTAATTTGCCCCCCTTATATTAAAAAAAATAGAATGGTATTAACAAATATTTGACACACTTTTTCCAGAATAGCCAAATGGAGGAGGTCGATTACTTGGAGACGTGGAAGGGCATGATCGAGGCCCAGAAGCTAGGTCTCACCAGGTCCATTGGCGTGTCCAATTTCAACGAGGCTTTCCTGCAGCGGCTCATCGACGAGAGCTCTGTGGCCCCAGCGGTGTTACAAGTTGAGGTAACCATGATGTGGAGGTGGTCATCTCATGTCAAGAGCCTCTTCACATCGTAAAGGCAACGCAACTGCAAAAGCCCTGATATTGCAGTTGTCTGTGGACGATGTAAATCACCTACAAATCTTATACTTCTAGCTACGGCATCTGTTATAAATACATTATAAAAAAACATATTTCTGGTGGGTTTTTAATAGCATAGGAGGCAAACGAGCAGTTGGGTTGCCTGATGTAAAGTGATCACCAACGCTCACAACATCCGTAACACCAGGGGTCTATCTGTTAGACCTCTGGCGTTGCCGACTTTTTAGAGAAGAATAGGCTCTTTTTTGAAGATCCCTAGGTCGTATCGGTCCGGAAATACCGAGGGGGCTGCTGATTCCATATCAAAGTAGCGCGCGGGATGAAATTGCGCTTAAAGCACACAGTGGACGTCGAAGGATCGAGATGGTGACGGTGGAATTTCGTATTTTGGCAAGAGTTCCAATGATGAAATACAGCTGCGGGTATTAATCCGAACAATTCCTTTCGTAGTTTCGTTTAGGTACTTACCTCAATAATGTTTTTTTAATATAAATCCTTTCTAATATGTCCTTTCTAATATCCCTAGGAATATGTGTAGAAAGATTCATGATGATCAGTTCAGTAGTCTGGTCGTAGGAGCGTAATAAACAAACTTACTTTCACATTTATTATATTAGTAGGCAATAACGATTTCGGAACACAAAAGAGACACACATTGATTAAGTATATATACAAAATACTAATTTGTTTAGAACTAGCTGCGCCGCACGGTTACACCCGCATAAGTTCATATCCCGTGGAAATATCGATATAATATGTACAGTCACGATCAATAATATGTATACACTTTAGAACCTTGTCACAATAACTTTCTTTGACCAGTCAAAGCAATAATATAGAATTTCAAAAATATATATTATGACAAAGTACTAAAGTGTATACATATTATTGCTCGTGACTGTACCTATACTAAATGTAGACGCGACCTTTTAGTTATAGTCATGCAAAATTTGAAGTAATTCCATGCAGTACTTTTTGAGTTTAGCCCGGACATACCTACAGACAAGCAGACAGACAAAAATTCTAAGAACTATATTTTTGACTTCTATCTATCTACCCATCGATTGTAGATCCACGCCCTAAGTATTCTTTAAAAAAAAATCAATGTACAGTTTTGAGTTTCTTACGATTTTATTATATGTATAGACTAGCTGTACCGTTCGCGCCTTATTACGCCAGCAACTGTTCAGCATAAACAGTCACGGCTATATAATATGTTGGAATGACAGTGGCGCCATCTGTCAAAAACAGGTCGTACTAACTGAGAAACCTTCGTGGGCGCGAACACAACAACTTTGCTAAATATGATCTCATGTTTAAATGCATAGCTTACGATTCTTTATAGGATATAGGTACAAACAAACATTCAAATCTCTATATAATGTAATATTAAATTCGCGTGTCACAATGTTAATTACTATACTCCTCCGATAGCTCTCGACCGATTCTCATGAAATTTTGTGTGTCTAGTAGGTCTGAGAATCGGCCAACATCTATTTTTCATCTCGATATTTCCATGGGATCGAATCTTACGCCTGTGAAACCGCAGAACGCAGCTAGTATATGTATACATAGATTATGATAATCAAATGTATCTAACTGGCAGATCAATCTGAACCTCCAACAACCCAAGCTCCGGGAGTACTGCACCCAACAGAACATCACCGTCATGGGCTACACGCCTTTCGGCTCCGTCTTCGGCCCCAAGAACACGATGTCGTCCTTCGGCGCCCCCGCTCCCCCGCCGCCCCGCGCTAAAGACGTGGCACTGCAGAACATGGCCAGGAAGTACAAGAAGTCAGTCGCGCAGGTCATCCTACGATATTTGGTAAGTGCGGTTTTTTTGGACCTTACCTTTTGCCGGGAAAGCGAAGAGAAGTCCAATACAGCTTCATCGAATTGCTAAGAGTGCACGTCGGGCGACAAGACTAGTGTTTTGGGTAAGTCTCGGCCGAGGCGCGTCCACATAGAGCGAGCAGCGGCGTGAGACATTTGCCGCGCGAGGTAGCTATCTTTAAAAGACACTCTATATCTCGGGCGGTCGGTAACTCGCCTGCGGTAGACTCGGCCGAGGCGCGTCCACATAGAGCGAGCAGCGGAGTGAGACATTTGCCGCGCGAGGTAGCTATCTTCAAAAGACTCTATGTCTCGGGCGGTCGGTAACTCGCCTGCGGCAGACTCGGCCGAGGCGCGTCCACATCGAGCGAGCAGCAGCGTGAAACATTTGGCGCGCGAGGTAGCTATCTTTAAAAGACACTCTATATCTCGGGCGGTCGGTAACTCGCCTGCGGCAGAATCGGCCGAGGCGCGTCCACACTAAGCCAATATTGTTAGTTAGAACGTGTTCTAATTTCAATTGCCTGTCCTGAAAATTGAAGCAAAACTTTAATTAAAAGAAATTAATACGGTCGCATATTCATCAATCATTCAGTAAATGTGATCTAGAAGCTTTTGTAAAACGAAATATATTGCTCGACTTGTTGGAAAGACATCTTCGTGAAATAGCGCGATCTGGCATTCTTCGCGTTGCCCATTGTTATAGTATAGACCAGCGGTCCGCAACCCGTGGCCCGCGGCCGGCCTCTTACTTGCGGCCCGCGAATGTCACATTTTTCTATGGGATAAGACCAATTATACGTAGGTATATTAGGCTTCTAGGGGGCTTATATCACTAGTGTGGGCCACCCTTCTGGCTCTTGCCTGCCATATGGTTGCCGATCGCTGGTATAGACTCTAGAGCAAACAAGTAGTCGGGGCCTTTTAATAACTATCGACGCCACAAACATCGGCGCAGGGGTATATATTGATACTTTGCCTTTGTGGTTATCTAGTATTTTGGTGCATTATCTAGCCTCCTGTTCAAATCTTTGTTCGGAGCTTATAAAACCGTCCAAAAACGAGCGAGCCTGCAAAAAACGCCGCCTAATTATGAGACTAACACAACGTACCTACTGCTGAATGGACTTTTAGTTCGTTGACTTTTTATTCAGAGAATATATTTATAGTATTTGTTTTTAATTACAGTATGAACTTGGTGTTGTGCCCATCCCGAAGTCAGTGACCAAGGCACGGATACAACAGAACATAGACATCTTCGATTTTTCCCTCGAAGAAGTTGACAAGATGCAGCTAAGGATGTACGACAAACATTTCAGGACCATAAATCCAAAATGGTGGATTAAATCACCGAACTACCCCTTCGAAAAAGATTAATGAAAACAAACAGAAAGGACCAAATAACAGAAAAAAAAGATTTATATGTGATCATGTAATGTTTTTCCGACATAATATGTACTTTTTGCTCATGATTGTATAAAAATAAACTATATTATAAATATGTTTTGTCAATTTCATCATTAATAGAAACAAGAGAAAAAGATGGATTCGTGTAATCATGTAATATTCATTTAGCCTACAATGTATTTTTTGCTGATGATTGCATAAAAATAAAGTAAACTAAAGAGGATTATTGTCAATTTCATAGATGGTAATCGAGCATTTGATGACCATGTCAGTTACGGCGAGGCACTACTGTGGGGGCTACGCTGGTGCTCTCTACGAACTGGACAACTCCCAAGACCCTCGCACGGGAAGAGGTAGTGCCATGCTGCATGGCAGCGGGATTGGGCCGGTGCGACGGGATTACCTCTCGCGGACATAAGTAAACAAACAGCCGAAATCTTCGGGTTTTTGTGGTTGTTGTTTGTGACCCATTAGCCATGGCGCCGACTGCGCCTTTGGCCCCTGAGACTAAATATTTCGTTATTTCTTAGACTAATTTATAAAAGAAGATTTTGGATAATAGTGGATTTAGTTACGTTCTATGCAGTCGCAACCCAATAGCCTGCGAAATTCAACTACCTAAAACCTTAGAAGGGACACTTTTGTACCAACTAAGTAAGCTAAATCGACTATTGATGTTAATCGTACTTTAATTATCCTTATAGTTGCTATACTGTATTAATCACCAAGCCGATTGTATAAGCCTGGTCGAAGTTTGTTACATAATATAAAACTGTATCTTCCTTATCTAAAATTTTCATCACAAAAGACCATTAACGTTAGGAAATAAATCGTATCTCTAAGTGCTACGGTCCAAAATACAAAAGGGATTTGAAAAAAACATTTTGGTAACTTTTGGCGCCACCCAGACATCGCTACGCCAGTAAAATTTTCCCCGCCAACGCAAACCAAAATGCGCTTTAAGTTGGGAGGACTAAGGAAATTTTGGCTTGATACAAATATAATAATGGTGCGACTCAGATGTAGCAAAACGTCAATATTTTCACCGCAGCTGTGGGGGAGGAATTTTGGAGTTTATTCCTTCAACTTTAGGGCACAAAATAGAATGTGTTGGGGTGGTTATATAACGTTAGTATGGGGCGAAGGAAAATGGCGGCGCCATCCAGTCGGGCGCCACATTGCGGCGGAGGCGAGGTATTTTCGCCGGAGCTTCCTATTCAGCCTATTATTGCTAATTTACGGTTATCGCCCAACTTTTACATTCACAGTTCCCATCCACAAATGTACAAAATAACTTTATCCCATTAAATCTGTTTTCGCTTGGGGCAGGCGAGTTTAGAAAAATATTTTTTTCACGACTTTCATTGCACGATTCCCGTCAAAATTTGTACCTATTCCTTTGTTTTTAATAGAATTGAATAGAATAAATTTATTTAGGTACACATTACACTGTTATGTATACGTTTTGACCATTTATTAGGAAAGAAAAAAAGTATCTACTCAACTGATAACTTAATCTAAGGCTAAAATACATAAAAAATAAATTATAAATATTCTATTTTATACACACATAAATTATAGTTACTACAAAACATATACGAGAAAATGCATAGCAGCTTAAGCATAGTGTTTAATTTTTGTGTTATCTCGCTTATCCTGTGTCTGTATGAATGTTTCTGAGAGTCGTCACTGCACTGGTCATCATCCGACTGCAAATCTGCTACTTTAGCAATTAAAATAATTGTTTCCACTGTTGTCCCCGTTTCATTTTTTCTAATGCCAACACAGTTCAAGTGAGATCGAAGATCGAGAAGAAATCGGCAGCAAAACATCATCTTAAAATATTCTCGTTCTCAGATTAATGTGTGTGCAAGAGTTATTCTTGATGCATGTAAAATAAGGCTAAAATACATAAAAAATAAATTATAAATATTCTATTTTATACACACATAAATTATAGTTACTACAAAACATATACGAGAAAATGCATAACAGCTTAAGCATAGTGTTTAATTTTGTGTTATCTCGCTTATCCTCTGTCTGTATGAATGTTTCTGAGAGTCGTCACTGCACTGGTCATCATCCGACTGCAAATCTGCTACTTTAGCAATTAAAATAATTGTTTCCACTGTTGTCCCCGTTTCATTTTTTCTAATGCCAACACAGTTCAAGTGAGATCGAGGATCGAGAAGAAATCGGCAGCAAAACATCATCTTAAAATATTCTCGATCTCAGATTAATGTGTGTGCAAGAGTTATTCTTGATGCATGTATGTACCTATTAAAGAATTTTTAAAACAATATATTTTTATAAATGTCCTTCTTAAATAGCTTCGGAATTATTTTTATACTTAATGTCCTAATTAGCTTCGGAATTGTATATTTTCTAGGTGTTTTATACACTACACCGAACGAACCGACCGAATAATTGAATGGTAAATGGAGTGAGTATCTATCTCTTTCTTATTGTCGTATTCTTGTTGGTGGTAGCGAAATTGATGCATGTTGTCACGTTGCCATATTATGAAAATGAGTGTAGAGTTTCTCTTGAATCTGTTATTGCGCGTTTTTATGGGCACGAGCCATCACTCAATTAAAATAGAGCTTCATCATCATCATCATCATCAGCCTCTATATAGATACAAGGTTGATAAAAGCGGGAGGCATTAAATGAGAGCACATATTTAATGTATAATTTCCAGGCTACACAACAAAAATCAGATCAATCGGAGCAATAGTTTAGCCACAAGAATTTTTTAAAGTTTTTTCTCACTTCGTACATGCTGTACTGTCAGCTGTAGCGAGTATGGGCCGGCCGGGGTCATTCACTCCGTACGAGGTTGCCGTTCGCTGTACGAGGTACGCAGCATGATTACGTTTTTTCGTTATTTAACTTGTTGTTTGAAAAAAGTACTTTCATATACTTGTTGAAAATTGTTCTTAATTGTTTCGGATTAATTGTAGGCAGGCACTTATAATAATGTGTGGTTTAATTTAATGGCTCTCGCTTTTATCAACCTTGTATATATATACACAAGGACGTTAAAAAAAGGCGGACGGAGTCGCTTCATACAATAACTACAATTTACCCTGAATTGGGCTAAATATTTTTTTACTATTATTGTTATGTTTTCGTTTTGTTTTTCTTGTTTAATTTTTGTTCTTATATCTTGTGTATGGTAGTGTTAGTCTCACAAATAAAGCTATTTTTATTTATTTTATTTTTTATTTTATATATCTCGACCAAGCGATAAAAAACTACTTTGTTTGAATTTCGAGCTACGGTAGTATTTAACCACTAAACCACGTTAAATACCTGTCTATAACTGTTCTGGATGGGAAATAACAGCAAAAAAAAATTTGCAATAGAACTTCAAAATATTTATTCAAATTATTTAAAAAAATGGGTAATTTTTCTTATGTCTAGTAACCCTTTACACGCGCAGACATAAATACATTGTCTCAATTTTAATGCTTCAATATTTTCTAGGCAACATTCCGTCCGCCTTTTTTTAACGTCCTTGTATATACATATGACCTTTGATCGTAGACATGTATTCTCTGTCTACGCCTTTGATTATATCATATGACATTAAATACTAAAGGAGGTCTGCTTATTAGACATGGTATGTGGCAGAAATACATATCTGTATTCTCTTTGGCAGAAATCTGTCAATCTTTCGTAGAAAACTGACCTGTTATTATTTATACATTTTTTCACATATGGTTTGATCAACGTTGGAGATACTTTATTCCATTATTACGTACGGTATTAGGTTTATCGATGCAGGAAATATAAATTGTTTTACATATATGTATATAGTATAAGAAGCTGGTATGTTGGTTGGTGAAAGTAAATTCTAGTGCCCACGAACATGTGGCTTGTCAAAACAATATGCGTGCTGACCTTGATAACATTGTCAGAAGCGGACTACTATGACGAGTTGAGTGAGGAAGAGGAGAATGCTACTATAAATGACGGTTTGGCTCATCTGAATATACACGTACTAACTAGCAGTAGTAAGAGGTAGTGAAAAGAGGTATGTAGTTTCGGCTATGTGCAAGCATGAGTGTAGCCGAGGGCTGGCACGATCGAGGATCTCTCGCTTTAACGATCCCGGCGTGAAGTGACAGCGACGCATCTGTATAACCTCTATGTGGATGTGGACGTTGGTTGTCATGAAAATGGCTCGTATGCATCGTATTTATACCAGCTGGTGCATGCGACTTCGTACGCGTACCAAAGTTCTATTATAATGAGAAACTTTCTGTTTTTTTTTCTTTTAAAATTTTTGAATTCAGTAATTATACTTTACCCGACGGTAAAGTATAATTACTGAATTTCACATTAGGGTTGCGTGCCTCTGTGATCCCCAAGGATATGCCAGACAATGTTACCCATACCGGACAGGCTTAAGAAGAGACGCTAGACTAAGAGCAGCTCAGCTGGGAAGTCCTCCACCCGTCCCTCTGAATCAGCAGATGGCCAAAGAGGGAGAAGTCTAACCTTTTCACCGGAGCAGCAGCAGCAGCCTTTCGCTGGAGGGATCCTGTCGCTTGTAGATCCGGGGCCCCCCAATGGGCAAGGGACAATCCAATTGTTGAGCCCGTCGCTGTACCCGGTTGAGCTACTTGGGCTCCTAGGTATAGTGTACGTAAAGGGAATAGCGTTACCAAAAGTCGGCAAGCGGCAATGCTTAGTTTTTTCATATAAATTTTTGGAGTTAGCAAAATGGCCCACGTTTTTATGAAAGTGTTTTAAAAATCACATTAGCCAATAAATTAGGCGAAAGTATAAAAACAATGTTTTTTTAGTAATGCAAATATTTTTGTATTTAATTTATAAAAAGAAAAGTCAGAATATAACCTACGTCTATGTTTTTCATTTGTGGATTATGAAAAAGCCATTGACTCGATCGAGACCTGCTCTGTTGTGGAGTTTTTGTAACGGTGCCAACTCGATTGGCGATAAATCCAAAAGTTGCCAGTGGCCCATGGAGGGAGAGAGGAGAAGCAAGAAGGAGGGCAACGCATCTGTATAGCTTCTATGTGGATGTATATGGGCGTCGGTATAGTCATGAAATTGCTCCTACTGCTCGTTTGTCCGCCTATACCATAAAAAAAATAGTTGAGAGGCCTATATACTACAGCCCACCGCAACTACTACCTTATAAATCTGCTGATTTATAAGGTATTATAGGTACATCGAGGAGTGAGACAAGGGGACGCTATTTCTCCCAAATAGTTTATAAATGCTGTGGGAGATTCATCAAGATGCTACACTGGAAAGGAGGGGCATAAACATGAATGGCGAATACCTCACACACTTGAGATTTGCAGACGACATTGTCATTATGGCTGAAACCGTGCAAGATTTGCCATATATGCTGAGTAGCCTGACTGAAATATCTGCTCGCATCGGTTTTCGGATGAATTTGGACAAAACTAAAATAATATTCAATTAATGTTCTTCCGGAACCGATCGCCCCCGATGAAGTTCCACTCGATCGTTCAACTATGTGTATCTTGGGCAATCGTTGCAGCTGTGCTGAAAACCAATGGAGCAGCAAAAGGGGCTTAGAGTGGAGACCACGTCTTGGCAAGCGTAGCGTAGGACGCCCTGCAGCTAGGTGGAGTGATGACATTCGCAGAGTGCTTGGCACTATGTAAAGCCGTCTCAAGATTGGAAAGCATTTGGGAAGGTCTGTATCCAGTAGCGGACGAAAGTAAGCTGATGGTGATTTTTTTTATTCAGCCTATGAATTTATATATTTTTTTTGCGATTTTTTTTCTCTATATGTATAAAACTCAAACGTGACATAGCCATCACAGCATCAACACACAGCCCAAACCACTGGACGGATCAAGTTGAAATTTTGCATCCAGGTAGATGTTACGACGTAGGCATCCGCTAGGATTTTTAGAAATTCAACCCCTAAGGGGGTGAAATAGGTTAAAGTTTATATGGATTTCTTGGAAATTAAGCGCGGGTGAAACCGCGGGGCACAGCTAGTTTTTTTATAATTTACATTTGGATGCTTGAGATCGAGTGGAGTAGTGTCAAGTGGCTGTTTGTTTTTGCTTACCCACTTTCAAGTAGGCACTTGAAAAACGAACCTACCGTATGAACCGGTGAACCTTGATCCCAATGACAGTTCGTGTCAGTGTGGCTCGTGCATGAACCTATACCTAAACTACCTATTAATATAAATCCGTGGGCTCGTGTCGATACCTAACTTTTTTATTGGCAAAGGTGTAGCTTGTATTCAGCCACGTTGGTAAACAAGTTTTGAAAAATAATAAAATCTGCATTTTTAATATCTGTTCTGTTGTTGCTGTATTAAGTTTTTTGGCATGGATTAAGTAGATAAGTAAAACGAAAGTTTTCCAATAATAAAAATGCACCTTAAATCATTTCCTGATGCCCGGGATCCCGGGATATTTATCCCGGTAAACACGCATTCGCTAGTGTACATTTTATCATGAAAATAGATGTCCCTCCATTTAATTTGCTTGAAAAACTTATGATATTATAGGTAAATGGATTTTTTGGAACGAAGTTCCTTAATGCGCGTTGCCGAAGGGGGCTAGACGATTAAATTATGACCAAAATTTGTAACGACAGGTACTTAAGCAAAAGCTGCTATCTGTATTTCTCTCTCAAAGAAAGCAAGTCAGTTAGTTATTTTAGTTTCATCTATCTATTTCGCATTGAACAGTGTGGTTTTGCGAAGATAATTTTTGTTGAGTGTATATAGATTTTTTGTACATAATAAATAATTATTATAACTTAAAAGAAATATTTTTTTTACTATTCCTTCACTAATTAATCGAAAGGAACTGCGCTCCATCCGGTTGTCCCTTGGCACTTCTCAAGTTTTCTTTAGATATTTGGTCGGTCACTACAACGCGATCGCTAGCTACTTTAGTACGAGCCAAGAGAAGATATTACATTTTCTTTAAGTACGTGTGCTAGCGCTTTGTACGCGCCACGTGTTTTTTTGTTATTAGAGTGTTGCTTGCTCCAATTTTTTTTTTGTTTTTGTTTGTTTTGTTTTTGACTGCGAAAAGCTGTACCTACATAATAGTGAAACGCGGGAGTTCGTTGTGCGTTTCCTAGATTATTTTGCTCGCGAACAACAAAATGGCGGACCCTTGTTGCCACTTGACAACGTACGCAACCGTGTTGCTGATGCTCTAGGGGTTGGCAAGGCTACCGTTCCCCGGAGTTACAAAGAAAAAGTTCGGCGAATCTTCGATGGAGGAAAACAAACTCTCAATTCCAAAGAAGGAAAAAATATAATAGGGTACCACCCGTCACCAATCCCGATGACTTCGACATGGCTGCGATACGAAACCATATTTACGGTTACTATTTCCGGGGTGAACTGCCGACTTGTAATAAGTTATTGACGTCGCTGTAAGTCAATCAGCCAATTTATTTAATGGCGATATGACTTCCCTCTGAGTAGTCATAAAAAATGCTGATTTCCGCATGGGAAGTGCGACAAAAGAAAAGTATTAATGGAGCGTAATCATATATCATTGATGAGCTGTGATTTATTACGGAAAATAAAGAAATTGAGAACTGGGACAATGTGGTCTACCTGGATGAAACGTGGTTTAACGCCAATCGCACAGTCGCTATAACATTGATAGACGATACAGATAAATCCTGTACCAAAGCTCCGGAAATGCTGGTACAGCCAAAGGTAATTGCTTGTGGGCCTTTAAATCAGTGAAATGACAGAATATCATGA
>LUGF01025230.1:160385-192283 GCA_001625245.1 Calycopis cecrops
GCCAAGTACGACTCATTTATTCTTTTGTTTAATGATAAAATTGTATGTCATTCTATATTGCATAGGTATCGGTGAAACCGTACATTTAATGAAGTTTCAACTCTTAACAAAAAAATTATTAAATATATCCAGTAGTATAGTCTGACAATGTATTTTTCATTTTTATTAATCTCTGTATTTACTAGTCTACACACTACAGAAGGCCAAAAATTTTGGTTATCTTGGTGTAATTAATGAGTAATTGCTGAAATAACTGACATTTCAGATTGATGATCAATTTTGTCATAATTATTTACTTAGAAAAAAAACATTTTTAGACTAGTGATACTGGATAGTTTTGACATACTTATAGAATAAATATGAAAATTTTAATAATTTATATAAAATATATGTAATTTTAAATATTATATAATTTTAAATTGACATTCCCTCCCTAAATATATGAGTGAATAAGTATATAATTGTAAAAATGATAGAGGGAGTGCCAAGTTGTGGTGAAGAAAAGTGCATCTTCTGCGCATGTATTTCCGATGAAGACAAATAAAAAAAAGTATAAAAATTTGTACAGCCGTTCTTAAGATTTAAATGGTATAAAAAACAAGACTTTGTTTTACAGATGACTTTGATAATCGGGAAACATTCATCAGTTTCAATAAACGCTCACTTGTTGATCAAAACTCTTGAGACGGTTCCTTTGCGGATCGTACTTCGTTTGAAACGCTTCGTAAAACTCCGGATAGTCTTGTTTCATCATTGTTATAATTATATGTGCGTAATGTTTCTGTGTAGAGTCGCATTCCTTGCAGCCATCAGACAGCAGTTCCATCATATGATCTGAATAGAAAACCACACCTTATTCTGACAATTTTATACACTGTTTTTCATATGACGTTCACTGCGAGAAATAAAATGGCGGCCTTCAACTAGTGAGGTATCTACAGGTAATAGGTTTCCTCCAGCAACAAGCTGGCCTCGTTAAAAAGACAGCCTTCTACTGTCCGGCTGCCTCTGAACAGTGACAACTATGTCGTCGGAACCGTGCAACAGGGTCAGGTTCCCACCCTGACCCCTGGCTCCAGTACTTCAAAAGAGGCGTGAAGTGACAGCTGTGCTGTCGCGTTTCGTGCGGTGTGTAAGTAGCCGGTGGCCCATGGAGGTGGGAGGAGAAAGGAGGGCAGCGCATCTGTATAGCCTCTATAGTCTATGCGGATGTCTATGGGCGTCGGTGGTCACGAAAATGGCCCCGACTGCTCGTTTGCCCCCCTATATCATAAAAAAAAAAAAAAGTACGCCACCATAGCGTCTAACATCGGACCCACCAGTCGTTACAGTCCAGATTGCCGTCTGCTGATTCGAACGGTGGAGGACCCCTCAACTTAGCTGCTCTTAGCCTGGCTTCTCCTCCAAGCCTGATCATAGCCTTGAGGATAACAGAGGCACGCAAGCCCCCAACTACGGCAAGGTGGCAGCGTCCTCGGAGGGAGGAGGGGGCGTCTAACCCGCAAACTGAAGTTTATATTTCAGCAAAAAATTTGAGTTATTTGCAAATATAATCCAAACAGAATGGCGTATTTAACACTAAATACGTACTTTTAACGTGCTGTCCAAATGCATCGCAGGGGTCTTTGTCAACCACGCAAGTTATGAACTCCCGCAGTTTTTGTTTATCCGCCATTATAACTTCGTGGTATTTGTCGTCTATGTCCTTATACGCTGCTGCCAGAGCGAGAATCGTCAAAAATACTTTGATACACTGCATGTTGACTGTAGATGTAGTAGGAGAATCGTTTGAGCCTTGATTGTAACTTTACGAACTTAAAATCTATACTTTTATACGAATTTTAGGGAGACCTCCACATGTGTATGTGTGCGTGTGTGCGCGCGTGTTAAGCCTTAATTATTGTATCTCTCTAAATTAAAAATTAAAATGTATGTTTGTCGTAATAAAATAAGGGCTTTTTACTACATGCATATGAATGTATATAAGGTACCTACATATACCAAACTAACATTTTTTTACAATTTTTGTCTGCCTGTTTGTTTGTTCCGGCTCTGAAACGCCTGGAAATAATTTGACGGTACTTTCACTGGCAAGTAGGTGATATAATAAGGAATAACTTCGGCTACTTCATTTATTAATTTTTATAACTTTAAATTCCATACAGGTGAAATCGCGGGTACAACTAAAGACGGTTAGATAGACTTACGGACGGACAGACAGAGTACAGAAACTCGGAAGAGAGACTCAGAACTCTAAAGATAAGATAAGCGATTAAAAACAGGGATCAACGCCTTTTTAAGCACTAGAGACTAAAATACATTGAGTTATATGTACTACGTACAATAACTCAATGCTAAAATATGAGTAGGTATTTAAATATCAATTTTTAAAATGAAAAGTCAAGGAAATCTTTTATATGAAATCTTGAATTTGGTGTTTGTGATTGCACTCCTTCGAAACGGCTGAACCGATATTAATGCAAATTCCAGTGAATATTTAGTAGGTCTGCGTATAATTCAAACTTATCTCAAATAACTGATCGCAAAGTCAGTATTAAAAAAATATTTATGAGATAATTAAAACAATAGAAAGTAAAAAAACAACAAAACATTAACAAGAAAAAAAAACTATATATTTTCGGCAGCAACACAAAAATGTGAACGTCAGTTGAAGCCAGGACTTTTGTCCAGACACTTTTCTTTATGGTATAGGAGGGCAAACGAGCAGTTGGAGTCATTTTCATGACTAACCGACCCACATAGACATCCGAATAGAGGCTATACAGATGGACTGCCCTCCTATCTTACTATTACCTACCTATTCTCCCACATCCATAGGCCACCGGCAACTTTCAAACCGCACGAAACGCGACAGCACAGCTGTCACTTTACGCCGGTCTCGTGTAAGCGAGTGGTACCTCCCCGGTCGTGCCGGCCCAATTTGACTGCATTCAAGCATGTGGCGTGGCACTAACTCTTACACTGATTTCAGGACCACAATAACTTTATTTAAACTTTTCATCTTCATACTTCGACGATCGAAACGTATGCAAGTGAAACCAGGGGGCGCTGGTAGTAAACATCATGTTACCTTGACAGGTATACATAATTACACACTCCATGTTACTGTAATTATTGCCAAGAAAAGAGAAATTAAAATTCTGGGTATATGTTCGTTAATTATATTTACATCTACTTTTATAAACTAGCAGCCTGCCCCGTCTTCGCACGGGTATTTAACATATATTTAAAAAATATTAAAAGCATCTCCACTTTGGCTTCAATCATCGAAGTTTATACATATAAAATTTTTAAAATACTCTATCGTCTATGTCCATCAGTGATAATGTTCAATTGTAATATATTTCTTTTTTTTAGATAGATATTTTTTTATTTTATTTCTCTCACAAGGTAAATACAAAGGTAACATTGTAATGCTTAGATATAGAAGAATTAAAGCGTCTTGATGAGAGCTGGTTGAGTCCGTGATAGGTTCGTAACCTGTAGTACAGATCTCCAGGCCCTCACTTAATAGTAAAACTATTTTGCCAATAGTAGAAGGAATATTTACTTCTACTGCCAAACACAGCAGTTTTGGAACTTATACAATGCAACCAAACAAATCGTAAGTCTTTAATATAATAATTGCGGACAATACCGAAGAACAACAAACAAACAAATATTTTCGCATTTATTATTGATTATGATATAAATAATACAATCTTGAACCTGAAATTTATTCAAATATGTAGAAAGAAAAATTATTTTAATTTTTCCTTATGCTAATGCTAAAATTGCTAAAATTAAACGGGACTTAACTTGAGACGACTATAGAGTATCTACTAGATATTTTTTTTATTAAGCTGCCTTTTATTTATTGAATATATCAACAGAATTACTATTAATATTATTATTATTATATTGATGTTAAGGTTATATTTTATACTAGCTGTACCCCGCGGTTTCACCCGCGTTTAATTTCTAAGAAATCCATACAAACTTTAAACTCCTATTTCATCCCTTTAGGGGTTGAATTTCTAAAAATCCTATCTTAGCGGATGCCTACGTCGTAACATCTACCTGGATGCCAAATTTCAGCTTGATCCGTCCAGTGGTTTGGGCTGTGCGTTGATAGATGGCTATGTCACGTTTGAGTTTTATAGATATAGATATAGCTTTATATTATAGGCACTCATCATTACTCTTTTTTTTTTACTCACTATTACATTTTTATATACGATACAAATTATTTATTTGCAAAAATAATTTAAAACTTAACAAAATGTGTTGACATGTTCTAAAAGGCTGGACCAATTTAGTTAAAAAAGTGTATATAAGTGTATATTTACAACAGATTCCTGGATAGATTCAGAGCACATTTAGAACCGGTATGTGGTGCTGCGGTCCTGCTATCTTAATGTAAAGTTGATTTTCCGGACAAGACTAAATCTACAGAATCCAATAAACAAAATAGTAAACTATACAAATAATAATAATAATAATAATAATAATAATAATAACAATAATATACCTTTATTTGTTAAAACACACTGAGCCAACATTAAACATACATAATCAGTTAAGACAACACACAAAATTGAATATTTAAAACTAGAAAACAAAAAGAAAACCTACAACGACCAATGACAAGGCAATAGTCGGCAACAGCGTGTTCCACAAAACGGTAGAACCTCAGTTTAAGCCAGACCTTACGGTCTGACACTGATTTTCAGGTCCACCTATAATATATATAATAATATACATACCTATTACTTTTTTCAATCTTTAACATTTTTTATTTAAATTTATTTCCCGAGAAAGAGTCCTCGGCTAGAAAAGATTAATAGAGCAGAGCCGATCAAAGCGGGGTAGAGGAGAGCAAAGTAGAGACTCACATATCTTTGTTAGATACGTTGTACGCATCATAAGTTATAATTTTTTAAATTATACATATATTGTTTTATAGAACCACATAGTTGGTCAATTATTTCATGACTTCTAAATATATGCTGTGTAGGTATTCTAGATATCTACACAGCATCTATTTAGAACCTAGAATAATTAGAAGTGGTTGAGTTCTGCAGAGTTAGTAATTCCTATGAAGATTCTCACGTTGTTTGTGTAAAGCTGCTTATTCCTTGAAGCTGGCTAAACTGGTGGGAAAGGGAAAGGATATTTAGTTCTATAGGTAATAGTTGTGTACGATAATTAATCATAACAAAAGCAGAGAAACCTCTCCAAATAATCTGGAGTGTTAATAATTGAAAAAAATACATTTTTGTTTTGTAGCAAGGCAAATATTGTATACCATACGGATGTAGTACCAGTCTTATTACTGTTAATTCATTAGTTGCGTTATTAAATAACTTAAATTTATATAGTTTCATACATAAACTCTAGTTTTACAAATTGTGCGAATACACCGGTTGTGAAACTAGAGAGACAGAAACATTAATAATCGCATTTTAAATTTGAGTGGTTTGCTACGAATACAAAATGGCTGACACTCGCCCACCTGTTGCCGTGTTCGCGGATTGGCGGACTTCCGTAACACCCCTATATTGAACCTCGTCTTCCCATCCCCCGTGTACTATGTTATGTGCAGCTAAGAATAACGCCTGCTTTTAGATTCAGTGGTAAATCGTTTGAAAGATTTTATACGATATTTAAAAAAAATATTCAAAAACTTTAAATAATGCACAACGTATTCGAACTTAGAACTCTGTCATTAGAAGGTCTAAAACGAATTTCTCATCATAGATCTATTATCCTGTGATAATAAGAACTATGGTCTGAAATTATGCAGACATTTAGCTAATGCGCTGTCTCCATATACAGAAATGCTTATACAAACTTATCTACTATAACAGGTATAATTTAGTGACTTTACTAAAAATAGAAAAATATGAAGTAGTTAGTTACCTTAGTAATGACTAGGATAGCTATTAAAATAACAAAAGTGTTTGTTTATGATTTGTATGTTAGTCGCTTAGATGAAGTATATATTATGGTAGTATACTCAATCTAAGGTTATCCGAATATTAGGAGTATGCCAAGTATTGTCGTCGACTTTACGTTGTATATGATGATGAAATATGTGACAGTTAGATCTCTAAGTTTATACGTTATATAGGTAGAAATACTCACAAAAAGACTAATTTATAATTTTAGTTTCCCTATGCTAAAAAGTCTTCTTAAATACTTAGGTTGTATCAGTTGCAGTATCAGTTTTATATTCGCTATAGATAGATTTTGACCACACAGAAGGCAATTAGAGAGTGGGATCAGAAAATAGCTAGACGATACCTATAAATATCATTAAAAAAGAGGTTATGTATGTATATAACCTCTTTTAGGATGAAGTAGAGAATATACTCTACTTCATCTTATCTTTTAATATAATATACTAATTTTATTCACAGCCAGATCACTTAGTAAATTACTGAATGAATATGAAATTTTTAAACATTAATAATATTACACATTTTTATTGTGCCTAATCGTGTAGTGATTGAAATTTAACCTGTGTTCATGAAGTAGAAGACAAAGAAAGACTGATGCTGACATCTATCCAGTGTTTTATAGGTAAACTAGCTGCGCCCCGCGGTTTCACCCGCGTAAATTTCAGTCTAATGGAAAATAGAAAATCATCCCAAGCCATCCCCTAGGAACATTCTTTCGGGATAAAAACTATTAGATAGTATTTCCTATACGTTAATCCAAGTTACCCTCGATGTGTGTGCCAAATTTCATGAAAATCGGTTCAGCAGTTTTTGCGTGAAGGAGTAACAAACAAACATACAAACTTTCGCATTTCTAATATTAATAAGATAGGAACACAGAACTGGCGTGAAGATGTGTGTGTGTGTGTTTTATTTGAAACTCCTGCTGACTGCATAAGTGTGTCGTGTTCAGATGGAGAGATAGAGATAGAGGAGTTAATTGTGTCCAATTATGTGGAGATAAGATCGGATTACGGGCGGGGAGTCGCCAATAAATATAAATCGTCCAAAAATGTAATTAGACACGACTGTGTCCGGTCTGGGGTAGGGGTCGTTGACCTCGAACAACATGGGTTTCAAATCGATGACCAACGGATCCGAGTCGACCACTCAACGTGCCAAACAGCCGGGTGTTCTCTGAATGTGGCACATTATCTACGAGAAACTAAACCTATATCATACTAGCTGCGCCCCGCGGTTTCACCCGCGTAACTTTCGATCCTGTTGGAATATCGGGATGAAAAATAGATGTTGGCCGATTCTCAGACCTACTCAATGTGCTAACAAAATTTCATGAGAATCGGTCAAGCCGTTTCGGAGGAGTATGGCAACGAAAACTGTGACACGAGAATTTTATATATTAGATATCACCATATTAATCATGAAGCTCGTTAAAATGACCTGGTAAATACATAATGAAAGAACTGATACTGATATTTCCACAACTTGTTTTCAGCTTTCACTATTTTTATTCATATTTATATACTGTAAACGGGACTTAATCGCGTTATAAAATCGAAATATTTACCTCGACTCTCGACGTTCCGGTCGTAATGCAACGCCCGTGGTCACAAGTAGACTTCAAAGCAAAAAAAAAAGAATAAAAATACTTAGATTTTATACCGCGATTAAGTCCCGTTTACAATATATAAATTTATCCACAACATTAAATAACAAAACATAAAACCCGAATGCTAAATAATTGCGTTATCAACAAGAATCTAATGATACATACATACGTATCAGGCTTTAGCAAAGTACAAAGTATTCTATACTTCCTAAAAACGTACATTTATGGCACAAGCAAAAACTACTAGACCCTGTCGTTTGAAATAGGCAGACTGTATCCAAAAATACGCAAGTAGTCTGCACTTTTCCTGAAAAGAAAACTTATAACGGCAACGCGTCTGCAAGACACCTAGTTTTGCGGATGTCTATGGGCGGCGGTAGTCACTAAGCACCTTCTCGTTTGCCCCCTATATCATAGAAAAAAAAACTTTAACATTATCTGTCTCGTTTTGTCTCGCAGAAAATTTTTCATTTGAACAATTCCACGTTAACACAGTTACAAAGTTGAGTGTAAGTTTATAATGAAACAACGTCATTAGGCCATCTGTCGACGTTTAAACGTAATCAAATGATCCGCGAGATAAATCTGCGTTACGAGGACCCCGGCAGTTAGCGTCTTCCGCCCGAGCGGGTTCCCTCGCAATAAAATACGACTCCATTACGGCTGAACTTATAATCGTTGGCGTTTTATTAAAAACTTTTTTATTTACGCAATTAAACCGGGGCCGAAGTTAATGTAATTTCTGAAACTTTCTACTAAGGGTCTATATAGTGGAATGTATTCAAAGTTATTACTTTATTGTATACTAGCCTTGCCCCCGTGGTTTCACCCGCGTTTTGATACTCAATATAAACTTCACTTCCCCCAAATTTACATGATAAAAGGAATCCGTGTACCAAACTTTAAGTTTCGGCTGTACGTTGTCTGTCAGTCACTCAGTAACGAAGAATTTTATATCTTATCTTATTAATATAATAAATGTGAAAGTTTGTCTGTTTGTTTGTTTGTTTGTTACTTCTTCACGTAAAAACTGCTGAACCGGTTTTCATGAAATTTCGCACACACATAGAGGGTAACTTGGATTAACACATAGGGTAGTTTTTATCCCGAAAAAATGTTCCTGTGGGATGCTATGGAATGTTGACTTTAATTAATTTGTTACTCCTTCACGTTACAACAACTTATCAGATTTTCACGAAATTAAGCATATGAAAGGGAACAGGTTCCCTTACCTATAGGATAGTTTTTATCCCGAAAAAATTTACCTGTGGGATGCCAAGGCATGATTTTGTGTGTACATTCGGCTGCGACCTAATATGGTACATGTAAAAATAAATGAATAAATAGACATTTGGAGCACAAAAAGTGTATCTTGGGTTACCTCTTAATCCGATAAAATTTTCTTGGGGAATGACATTTATATCTCTTCTGATCCCGATAATGATCCCATGTGAAGAATTTATACTTTTTTTACGAGCAAAGTTGTTGTTAGTTGTTTTTTGTTGCTATGTTACAAGTACAAAGTCAAGTTCAC
Organism: Calycopis cecrops; assembly: GCA_001625245.1. Taxonomy (NCBI): domain Eukaryota; kingdom Metazoa; phylum Arthropoda; class Insecta; order Lepidoptera; family Lycaenidae; genus Calycopis; species Calycopis cecrops. The sequence goes on from LUGF01025230.1 coordinate 169,492, forward strand.
ACTAAGCTCAGGAATATGATGAGTAAAAGTAGTGATTAATTTTCTTTGAGAAAAAAGGGGCCAAAATGAAAAGAAGAATTCTCCTGTACACTAGTACAAGGGAGATTACTCCCTTTAACTCTGTGTAGTAGGTATATTGTGTTCCTGAGTTTTGTGTGAGTTTAGTCTTTAATGACTTAAGTTTTCCCAATAAAATAATGACATAGGAATCATCTCCTGGAACTAGGTTTGCAGTTTATATTAGCAGTTGTAGTTGCAATTTGGTAGCCTTGCACTAACAAAAGATACATATACGTATATGTCTACTACTAGCTTACCTGGTGAACTTCGTTCCGACGGTTTTTTACAACTCGCTAGCATTTTTTCTTTTATGATATAGGGGGGCAAACGAGCAGTTGTAGCCATTCTTATGACTACCAACGCCCATAGACATCTGCATAGCGAATATACATATGCGCTGCCCCCTTTCTTCTCCCACCACCATGGGCCATATATGGGCAGCATAATGATTTAGCTATAAGATATAAAGAATCTGAATTTTATACGCAGCACGGCTTAATTACAGATTTATCACTAATTACTAATATTATAAATGTGAAAGTTTCTTTGTTTGGATGTTTGTCCGTCAATCACGCCAAAACTACTGAACAGGTTTTGATAAAATTTGTTATACAGATAGAGTATTAGCTGACTTAGATTAAAGAATACTTTTTATCCCCTAGGATATGAATATTTTTTCACGTTCCAAGTATTCTTTTAGAAAATGATCTACAATCAATATCGAAACGAAAAATATAGTTTTTAGAATTGTCGTCTGTACGTATGTCCGGGCTAAACTAAAAAGTACTGCATAGATTTACTTCAAATTTTGCATGAATATTACTAACAGGTCGGGTTAATATATAGGCTACATACTATCACGCTATCACCTAGGGGAGGATCTGCGCATCTTTCATTCGGAAGAATTGAGAACTTCCATTTTTAAGTCCAAAATCCACGCAGGCGAAGCTGCGGGCGGAAGCTAGTAATTATATAGTATTTGCTTGTCCCTAGCACAATCCATAGTCTCTTTCTTATAACACTTTGTGGACGTGTCAAATGCTCATTTATGTCTGGTACTAGCTGAGCACCGCGGTTTCACGTTTAAGTTTGATCCAGTAGAAATATCGATATGAAAAATGAGAAGTACGTAGTAAAGACGTACCCAACAGGCACACTAAATTCGATGAGAATCGTTCTAGCCGTTTCGGAGGAGTATGCTAACAGTTTCGTGTGTAGGAATATTCTTAAAACGGCACGAAAAATATTTGAAAACTGGTTCAAAATGTTAATTTTCAAGAGTAAAGTAACGTTTTTGACACACCACGTGTATCAGCCGTAGCACATTCGTAGCGGCTACGGAAGTACGTAGCAGCTGACTGAAAGTTGACAACTGACACCCGTTATCGCTTATCACGTTACACTAAGTGCTCTGACACTGGCGGCTTAGTGCCTAGCGTTTACGAGTGGCTACTAAATGCTAATGACTTGTATAAAAACTAACAGCTCGTCCCGACGCAAGGGGATATAACATGAATTTAAAAAGATACGCTACACGCATAAATACTCGACCTTTGTCGATAATTTCCACGGCATACGTACGATAATTTTAGTTTACTTTATCGATGTCTTCATACAAATCCCTATTGTCAATAATAATTTAAGAGTTGGGTTCTTGTCTGAGCATAATTTTCTTTTTTCCAGTAGGCTCGTCACTTCTCCGTATAACATTTAATTTATCTTTTATGTGGTAAGTAAAACTTGCTCTCGGCCTTTCTCCGCCTTGCTTTCTTTCTATCTTTCCTTCTAAGATCGCCCTAAAGAATATGTCATGCCTTATTACATGCCCAACCATCTTGCACCGCCAGCTTCCAATCGTCTCAGTAGTTTCCTTTGCTCCTTCTCTACGGGTCCTTAAAGTTTCCTAAAATATTTTATCGCCTATGTTCATCAGGGATAATGTAGAATTCTAATGATAAAATAAATAATTTTAGTAAGAGGTAGTGTCGCACTGCATGCTTGCATGCACCCGATTTGGGCCGGCACGACTGGGGAGGCACCTCTCGCTTACACGAGACCGGCGTAAAGTGACAGCTGTACTGTCGCGTTTCGTGCTGCGTGGGAGTAGCCGGTGACCCATGGAGAAGGGAGGAGTAAGGAAAGCAGCACCTTTAGCCTCAGTGGACATGAAAATAGCTCCGATCGCTCCCCCTATACAATAAAAAAACCTTTAAGCAAATAAGTCAAATTAATATTAAATATACGATAACTATGTTGACCACGTTTATTTGTTTATCATTGTCGTCATATATAAATATAATGAAAATGGTATTTTTTTCAGTTATGATACACGTTTCAATACGATTGCAGTATTCGAGCTTTATCGGAAAAACAAGAAATGTAAATAAAATAAAAAAAAACTAAAGCAAACACAGATCTACAATACAAAGAACAGTTAGATAACTGATAGTTTACTATTTGTCATTAAAATTTAATTATAAAAACGTTTCAAATGTTTCGAAATTACTGAAAAAAAAAGCTCGAAACATTCTTCGGCGACTCACTATCATCTATTAAGGTCTAACAATACAACCTCCTTATATAGCGGAGGCACATAAGAAACACTTATATAATAGAAGCGCAACAAAAACAGCGAAAGATTTTATCCCCAGACAAATAGTGGTCGTAAATCACCCCGGCCTCCCCCTCGATTAGGGGGGGCACGTCTCATTGAGCGCCCTCCACATTTACATACTGCTAACTTCTTAAGATTTTATCATCCGTACATACTTTATTCATCATATATCTTATGTATGCCATCGGTTCTCTCTCAACTCTAGATGGTATCTCGGGTACCTACAAGGTGCGTAATAATAAATAACAATGTCCGAATAGTCGAATTTCGGTCAGATTAATGGCTTGTCTCTATCTCTATAGAGACAGGCCATCTCCGCAGTACCTATGAGTACTCAAGTACGTGCGTAAACACAAAGGCCCTCACTCTGAGTAGGTACGGGTGTAGACACCATGACACTGTCTACTTTCTCCACCTACACATTGCCTATGAGACGGCAGTCCCACTCGACTGATGAGATCTCAGCACCGACGGCCTGACGTGCTCTCCGGGCCACGTCACTTCTTGAGTTCGGAGTGTTAGTAGAAATTAAAAATCCCTCCAACCGCGACTAGGACCGAGATTTGAATCCAACCTGACTATCAGGGGCGGAACATGCTTGTTTCTAGACTTGGAGTCGGAACGCAGAAACTTTGATTGTCGCGGGACGTTCAGATGATGCTTGACAGCTGTAGTGCTTGGATATCGTGACCACCTTCTGTGAGGACATATTGGCCAGGAAAGAAGCGGCATAATCGGTCTACCGAAAACGAATGGGAGTTCGTTGGATACGCTACATTCAGAGGCTTCTAGCACCATTAATTTCCGTAGCCGGGGGTACTTGACCGTATTTAAGACGGCGTTGTCGGAATTGCTCTGTGTGCCGGAGTGACCACTTTTCGCGATGAACGGTCTCTAGCCGAAGACTTGTACAGGTAAAAGTGGTCGTTCTCGTTGGTATTTAACCTGCCCTTCATGGTATTTTTTGTTGGGTGAGAAGGCTAACTAGGAGGTGGAACCGTCTGATGACTATCAACACCCCAGCGAGGGTCCCTCTTCTCCCCCTGGCGAGAGTGTTGTACTATTGTTATAATATCATCGAAAGCGAATGATTTGCTAAAATGTTGCTTAGGCGAGGGATATTTTCTTGGGAGTGAAAAACAACAACGGGACTGCAACTCACCGAAATTTTTCGAACATATCGTGCAGCTTCCGGCGCGTCGCATCCGGCGGCGCGTCGTGTCGCCTCCCTCGGGGCTGGAGACAGCACTCGGTGACCATGCGTGCTGTTTTTTTTTATTTATTTGATGGACTTGTGTTTGTCCTGATGTAAAGTCAGGGCTGAATATGGCAGAGTCTAGAAGTATTGAATTATATTACTATCGTAGTAACAACTCACTGTCTAGAAGGTACTTATTAAGATAATTTTTAGTAATTTTTTTTTATTTGCATTGGCTCATTGGTATATCTCGCATGTTTAGTTGCAAAACGCGTTTTTGTGGCGATTTATCCAATTCTATGTTACAATTCGTTGCAACCGTTGTGCTTTAGAGAGCACGTAAATCTTAGATAGGTTCACTTAGTTTTTAATAACTCGTAGTCATATAGAATACAAAACGTTTTTTTAATTAAATTTAATTGATGATTAATTTCTATAATTGAATTAATAAAAATGAGTATTTTTATAATTGAATTTTCTCTGCGCGATACGAAATTGTTCAGTAAACTCTGTTTTTTTTTTTCACAAAAAGAATAATCTCATGGTCACCACATGTTGCAATTTGTCAAGCGCAGCAATGCGCTACGTAAAGTTTACGCCGTTCCGTATAAAGGAAATCACAAGTCATCGTTACAACTTTTTCACTTATCTTTTATCCTGTATACATGCTTTAGATTATACATAGGGGTAGATTGCCTCGTGGTCTAGTGGTGAGCATGTTCAACTACAGACATGAGTTCCCGTTTTCGAGTCTCAGGTCAGACCAAAAAGTGTTGTTGGGATTAATTTCTGATAACAGACTGAAGTCCGGAAGTTGACGGTGTCACACCGCCGTACCTCTTGGAGCTTGTTAAGCCACCATGCTTTAATTTCCCCACTGTGAAAGTCTGAAGCAGTTATATAATAGAAGCATCTATCTTATATAAAGACCCCTAGCAAAACCATATCCAAAGACACCATTGATTATTATAACAATAGTCATCGGGAAAACGACATTTGTTAAAACAATAACGTCTCCAAGGCGCCCCGTCATAACTGCGGCTAATAAAACCGCGTCACCCATCTCCGGTTTATTTTTAATGGACATGCAAAAATTAAGAGCATTCTATTGTGATGTACTCCGTTGATGCCGTTGAGATTCGACCCCATTGAGTACTACATTTCATCATAGATGTCGATTTAGATGTTATATTGGATTCTGTAGAGACCAAATATATAATATGCTAATGATATATAAATGTAGCTGAACCATTCTTCATATATAAGATGTATAATTTATAAGATAAATATTTAAAGTAGGTTGGGAAATGAATACGTAATTACTACTTAACTATTATACTTAAAAGTTTTTGGGTGTCACAAAAATGTACACTACATTACTCTAACATAAATTGAATATTATATTAAAATTTGGGCATGGATATAATGTTTAGATAGCGATATTCCTTAAAACATGTAAGAGGGAGTGTACATGTACCTCCACATTTAATAGATAACTAAATGTAAAAATAAATAAATAAAAAGTTTGGTTAAAGTTCAAAAGCTAGAGCATACTTTAGTTGATAGTAATACACTTAATTTTATTAGTGTTAAATCCATCTTTCATAATACGAGTACGTTCACCCAAGGGATCCCTTCAAAAAGCCCTTGGGGAGGAATAACATTTGTTATTTTAACTATTAACAAGATTTTAATTGTCGCCGGGATGAAGCCATAAAATGGCGGCGACCACAATTGGGGAAGCTTTGTTCTAACTACTCTCACCCCGCCCAAACACAATACAAGGTGATTTATAACTCTCGCCTCAGATCTGTATAACACTGACTCATACTATGTTGATACATAGATCAATGAGTAAATATGTACGTAAGGCTTAAAAGTATATTTGTTGTATATATTTTGGGAAAATTAGCGAATAACGTTCAGAGTGGTTCGAGTTTGATTTTGAATCGATATCATATATTTTAGTCTTTAAATGTATTATTGATTGGTCACTCCATACTCACAATAGGCGCTACTTCTCCTTAATAGATATGTGCATAGATGTAGCGTGATGGTTTTCGCTCTACTTACTTACCTTATCACTATCATATATTTTTTGTTATATTCAGTTATTTTCATACACAAAACAGATAACAATCATCATCAGTTTGGCTGCGCCTCGTATTGCTCTCTGTCTCTGTCAGGGCGGGTTTGTCGTCCCCTACGACGGGTGGTGTGTTCTAGATGTTCGTTTTCTCCTCCTATTTCTTCGATTCCACTATTGTGAGCCAAACAGACAATTTGGAAAATATCAGTGCAAAATTGTAGGTATTGTTGTTAGGATTTAGCGTCTATTTAATACCTCCGGGTGCGGTTAGTACTATATATGTTGTAAATAATATAAAGACAAACGAGTTCTCAGAGCCTAAGCAAAATGCAAGATGAAAACCGACGGGCATCCTCGTGATAATGACGCTGATGCGTTGCCCTCCTCCGCTCCAATGGAAAATACTAGAGTTAACCATTGCCATGACCAATTAAAGAAAATATTTTTTTGGAATATTTAATTTGTGTAATGTAATGTATGAAATATACATATACTTAATTGTATTACTCTTTATTATCTTAATTTTTTATAAAATACTTGCTAGAGAAATGCCGTCTATTACCATGAATACAATAGCAATTGAAATAACTCTAACCATGTTATTTAAATTATTGCTACTGTGTATTGTGTTGGTGTTCGAAATAAATAAATAAATTAACTAATATAAACATCATAGTAAGTCGTTATGAATTCCCGCGTTGAAAGGTTTTCTTTGATATTTCTATTTTAAACATGTGTTTGCAATGCAGTCAAAATGTTGAACCCGCAAATACGGAATTGCATTTAATCGAATAAATGAAAAATAAATAATAATAAACACTAACTAAACTCTAGCTAAAATAATGTAATTAACAATGGCTAGAGTTTTATTTTAATACTAGCTGTACTCGGCGTGCGTTCCTACACCAACAACAGACACGTCAGCATGGACTATCATAGCAATATATAAAATTCATTGGAATTTCAGTGACACCATCTGTCAAAAATTGGTTATACCAACATAGAAACCTTCGTGATATTAAAACAAACTTTCATTTTTGTACTGATAAATAATAGATTCGTGTCCTGTGAAACAATGGAAATACACATACAAAATTTTAACCTAATCACTTAAGACGTTTAATAGTTGACATACCGACAACAGAGCCACCTACCGGATTCAATTGTATTTTTAAGCATCCAGGAAACCATCGATTTTAACCCCATCGGTTCAGCCGATTAGAAGTTTTCCCGTTTTCCCACGGGAATGAAGCATTTTGCCGTGGTAAAAAATAACCTATGGTAATCTGTGATTATGTAGCATTCTTTTTTTTTTTATGGTATAGGGGGGCAAACGAGGAGTCGGAGACATTTTCATGACTACCGATGCCCATAGACATCCGCATAGAGACTATACAGATGCGCTGCCCTCCTTTCTCCTCCCACCTCCATGGGCCACCGGCTACTTACACACCGCACGAAACGCGACAGCACAGCTGTCACTTTACGCCAGTCTTATGTAAGCTAGAGGTACCTCCCCGGTCGTGTCGGCCCAATTCGGCTGCATGCAAGCTTGCAGTGTGGCACTACCTCTTACTAAAATTGTGAAATAATTTTTGAAATCGTTCCAGTACCTACTTTCGGAGCCTATTCGGTAACACAAACACAAACAATCATATCTTTCCTCTTCGCAATATTAGTATAGATTATGGTAAGCAGTAAAATAGTAAAAGTGATGACAACAAATCTATAAAGTTCGGCCAAATTCGTAGCACTATTCAGCAATGGGCGCCGGCTATCCGGCTTCCTATTTCATCTTAATAAAATATGTAAATCTCGTGTTGGGGATTTATCTGTGGCCCGGACATCGGGCTTACTTCTGGAACTGGAGCGATTTTTATAAAATTTCTCACATCTATACTAATAATATAAAGCTGAAGAGTTTGTTTGTTTGAACGCGCTAATCTCTGGAACTACTGGTCGGATTTAAAAATTCTTTCAGTATTAGTCCATTCAGCGAGGAAGGCTATAGGCTACTTTTTAACCGACTGCTGTAAAAAACGGATTCACGTAAACGAAGTTGCGGGCGTCCGCTATTATATTATATGTAACACTGTCTCACTTTAAATATAAGCGCGGGATTGCCACAGTAACGCGTAGCCCGGTCAGCTCGTAATATTCATTGAAGTAAAAAAAATGTTTATCCGTATCAGGCAAGGGAAAATATGAGTTCGAGTTAGAAAACATGCTATACGATTATTGTGGTTACTTTACAGGTTTTAACACTTAATTAAATTTAATTTCTTTTAAGTTTTAACTTTATTAGCCAAAACATATACCTTAGCTCGACGTTTCGACTGGGTTACAACAGCCGTGGACCCGTAAAGTAACCACAATATAATGTGTAACAAACGCAAAAGTCTCAAACATACTATGCTATTCGCACACTATACACACAGTAAAGAAGTGCTAGGATAACTTGTACGACTCCAAAAACGAGGCACTGTAACTCCATCCGTCAGTGAGGATCATTCACGCAGTCCTACAATGATTCATCAGTACTCTGACACTGTACGAAACAGTACGAAAAACAATAACACAAGCCAACCCTATAAAGATATTGTTTTTAATTGCAGATACATGCCAATATGACTGTAAAAAATCAAAATCTATATCCTGCTAATATAATAAATGCGAAAGTTTGTATGATTGTTTGTTTGTTTGTTACTCCTTCACGCAAAAACTGCTAAAGCGATTTTCATGAAATTTCGCACACACATAGAGAGTAACTTGGATTAAAACATAAGTTTTTATTTCGGAAAAAATGTTCCTATTGGATGCCATGAGATGATTTTCTATTTTCCTCGGAATCGAAATTGGTACGAGGGTGAAGCCGCGGGGCGCAGCTAGTATATAATAAAACTGTAGAAGACGTCATTTTATGTTTTTATGCGGCTTTCACGCACAAACTACTGGACGAATTTTGATGAAACTTTTTCGTTATAATATAGGTATTATATAGGTAGGTACTTTGATTATATACACTATCTCGACTTGAAATGGACTATTGTAGGAACAAAATAACGGATTGACAATTCGGCCGCATAACATTATACGAGCAAAATTTCATTATAAACATCTACCTAGAGATACGATGGCCCATTGAGGGGGAAGGAGGAAGGAGGGCAACACATCTAAGTATATGTTCTGAAATGTCAATAGTCATGAAGATAGGTCTGACTGCTCGTTTTCCCTCTTAAACTAAATAAAAAAATCTCTACGTACGAACATGATATAACGTACTAGCTGCATCCCGCGGTTTCTCATAAGTTTGAAAATAAAAAGTTGAAATATATTTTACCGCCATATGTATGGTTTTGCGATTACATTTTACGATTTATTATTTATTGTCTCAATAAATACCCACCACATACACACTGAAGATCGCTCGCATCGCTCCAACCGTGTCGGAGGAAAATGAAAAAAAAAAAAAAGAAAAAGGGAGTCAATAGGTTTTTAAAGGGTCGGCAATGCGCACGTGATGCCTCTGGTGTTGCAAGCGTCCATAGGCTACGGTAACCACGTACCATCAGGTGGGCCGTATGCTTTTTTTGCCACCATCGTAGTATAAAAAAAAAAAAAAAAGTCGTCAGTAGCAAGTTAAGTTGAACTCCGTCCGAACTCACTTAACAGAGAGAAATGGAAGGAGAGTAGAGATGCCTTTGCAAAGCAGACACGCACGAGGCTAAAAATAATAATAATATTTAGGTGGATACTTACGTACTAAAAACATTTCCCTTATTCTATCACTAGCTCTATCTACATCACTAATAAATAAGGTTGTAAAGTTGTGGTGATAAATAAAATCTCTGTTACAGATACGGCGACCCCACTGAATTTATCGCGATGCGTTGAGAATCGATTTTATCTATCGAGAGAATTAAATTACAATAACATCGATGTATTCATGTACGCTCACTCGGGACGAAACGAATTCAGTTTATGGCTTTTTTTACCATAACTTAAAATTATAAATACGCAAAACTGATTATAAATACGTAAAAATGTATATTTATTTAGGTATGTATTAACATTTTTTTTATTTGCAATCTATACATATAAATAAAGTTGTTGTCTGTTTGTAATTTCAAATTATCTAGTGCAGCCAGTGAGTTGTTACTACTTGACGTTAGTTATATTAATTCAATGAGTGCAGCGTATACAACAGTTATTTTAACATTTTTCTCTACCCATCTGATATGCTGTCTGTGCGAGTTTATAGGGCCGTACACAGACTTCATTAAGTAGTCTTTAAAGCTAGCCATCCGGTCCCAAACAAAACTATCGTGATGTGCAATACCAATAGTTTATACCAATAATATTCTCTGAAGCTAAAGCTGTAGCTTTGTCGCTGGGATTATTTTAATAGCCGAAATGACCCCCTTCTGTGTTGAAGACCGGCCCATAAGTTGAGGCCGGCCAGTCGCTGGAGTGTCCTGTTGCTACCAGTTCCGGGGCACTCCACCATAGCGGCGTTCTCGCAGTGGTTTTTAGTTGGTATTGGCACAAAATTCGTGCCGAGTCCGACACAGCCTCCCGGTCCACCCAAGACTGGTTGGACGGTGCATAAAAGCATTTTCCCTGCGTAATAAAAAAATATACCAATAATATTATTATTTTATAGTAGTAGAGCTTTATAGTAGTAATAACTAGACCGGTGCAAGTTACTATTACCGATTTACCTGATGTATGAGGAATAATAAACGTGGCCCCACAACGTTTCCTTGTGGAACTCCACATTTAGTAGTTAATTAATCATATTCTGGACGGAAATTTTTTAGACGACCCATTTGAAATATTATTGATATATTTAATTGAATATAAAATACTTTTCATTCATTAACCAGCTCGGTTAAGGTCATCTAAGGCGGGATCTTAGACTATTATAAATGTTTCATTTTTGCAGCTTCAAAGTCAATTGTCCTAGATTCATACCTAGCAACCGACGCGACGTTCAAACACACGTTATACTAAATCTTTATTACCAATTCCATTTTACGAATCCTACTAATATTATAAATGCGAAAGTTTGTAAAGATGTTTTACTCTTTCACACAAAAACTATTGAACGGATTTTCATGAAACTTTACAGTAATATAGCTTTCATATCAGAATAACATAATCCTACTAATATTATAAATGCGAAAGTTTGTGTGTTTGTTACTCTTTCACACAAAAACTACCGAACGGATTTTCATGAAACTTTACAGTAATATAGCTTTCATATCAGAATAACATAATAAGTTAAAATTTATAGGGATTTTTGAAGTCCGAAATCCACGCGGGCGAAGCCGCAGGCGGAAGCTAGTAATGTCTATATTTAAAAGGACATACAACATAATCTGATAGGAAAGCAATTCTGAATGTATTTTTTGAGACACGACCCCACTCCATAAATCACAAGAGTATCGCCCCATCATCTCTCTAATGGAACTTCAATACATGTACCAATTCTCATCTCAATCAAATTATTGCTTTATAGACGCAGATAGGTATAGAAGTAGATAGTGGTAAACTCTACTGGTAGGTGCTAGCTAGGCTAGTAACGGAGTCACATCTATATATCTCAATTTTTTTATTTTTTTTTATTTATGATATAGGGGGGCAAACGAGCAGTTGTAGCCATTTTCATGACTACCGACGCCCATAGACATCTGCATAGAGACTATACAGATGCGCTGCCCCCCTTTCTCCTCCCACCTCCATGGGCCACCGGCTAATTACACACCGCACGAAACGCGACAGCACAGCTGTCACTTCACGCCGGTCTCGTGTAAGCGAGAGGTACCTCCCCGGTCGTGCCGGCCCAATTCGGCTGCATGCAAGCATACAGCGTGGCACTACCTCTTACTAAAACTAACTCAATACATAGAAAATTCTCTTGTCACAATGTTAGTTAACAAACTCCCCTGAAATCGCTGGATTCGATCGCTTGGATCGATTCTCATGAAATTTTATGTGCATCTATTTTTTTATCTCGATATTTCCGCGGGATCGAAACTTAGACGGATGAAATTGCGTAGCTCAGCTAGTAGTTATATATAAATCAACGCACAGGCAAATCTACAGTATCTAGAAATTTGAAATTTGGTACAGGGGTTTCCTTTATGATATAAGTGTGCACTAAGTAAGGATTAAAATCCTTACTTAGTGCTTTAAATAAAGCATTTTGGGAATGCTTGAATTTGGGGGGTGAAGTTTATTAATCATATGACGGGTCAAATTGCGGGACACTGCTTGTATAATATAGATCTGTAATACCAGACGTTATGCATGCGTTACTGTCCTGTACTCAAAACAAAAGTTAGAACAGGTCCACTAGTCATCTAAAATAAAGAAATTAGAAAGCTGACCGGGCAATTCTTTGTTGTGCCAATGCATATTCGCGGCCATTCATTGAAATAAAATATGATCTATATTAGAAGCGAGACGAATGTCCAGTACAAAGATTTAGTAGATTTTTATGAAATATGTAATACTTACTTACCAAGTAAAGAGAATAAAGCTCTACATCACTTTATATCATTATACTTATTAATTGAAATGTTATTTTTTACACGTACCTCTCTAACAAAAAGTGTTACTTAAAACGAGTACCTATTTCAGAACCGGATTTCTAAGTCGTAAAATGGTGTTCTCAAATCATATTTTTTTCAAAGAACTATTCAACGATACCCCACACGATAGGTTATTGGAAAAAAAAAATACCTCCAATTTTTTTCTTGTATGATATCTACAAAAGAATATTTTTTAAGAATTTTTTTAACCACTTATGTCATGATTAATCTACGGGTATCTACGTATGGATATACCAAATTACAGCTTTCTAGTACGTATAGTATCTGAGTAAAACCGTGGACAGACCGACAGGCATGACGAAACTACAAGGGACATAATATACAACGTATAGAACGTTTACTACGGAACCCTAAAACATAGACCGACTGAAAAAAAATGGAATAACCGTTCTGTTGTTCACTTGCTGTTTAAAACTCCCAAAACTTTTAACCCCTAAAACCCATGTATAGGGTTCAGACGTAGACATGTAAAGTTTTATTATACGCATAGATGTTGGCGGGAAAACAGTAAATTTGTGAAATTCGTTTCATTACTCGAATGCATGCGCTGAGGGGATGCGTTTATGTTATGAGTTATGGCTGGGGTAAAGTTAATGTCACTACATAAAGCTCCGCGAGGGAGTGCTCTGGGTTGGCAGACGCGTTTAGTGCGGACTCCTCGTGCTTCCAAATTTATTGTTTAAATTAAATACCTTAAGACATGGCGAGGAGTTTGATATTTATACCATGCACGCGACTATATGGTTTATTGTTATTTATTATATTCGTTTTAAATTATATCTATATACTAGCTACGCCCGCGGCTTCGCCCGCGTGGATTTCGGACTTCAAAAATGATTCAAAATTTTAACTTATTATGTTATTCTGATATGAAAGCTCTTAGTGAAAGCTATATTACTGTAAAGTTTCATGAAAATCCGTTCAGTAGTTTTTGTGTGAAAGAGTAACAAACATTCTCACAAACTTTCGCCTTTATAATATTAGTAGATCTATACCTATATACATCTAATATATAAAATTCTCGTGTCACAGTTTTCGTTGCCATACTCCTCCGATATGGCATGACCGATTCTCATGAAATTTTGTGAGCATATTGAATAGGTCTGAGAATCAGCCAACATCTATTTTTCATCCCGATATTCCCACGGGATCGAAAGTTACGCGGGTGAAACCGCGGGGCGCAGCTAGTATAATATAATCGTAAGAAAGTCAAACTATACATTGAATATTTTTTTAAAGAATACTTGGGGCGTGATTTACAATGGATATCGAGGCCAAAAATATAGTTTTTAGAATTTTTGTCTGTTTATCTGTAGGTATTTCCGGGCTAAACTCAAAAAGTAACTGCGTGGATTTACTTCAAATCTTCCATGAATACTACTACTACTACTACTAATATTACTAACAGGTCGGGTTAACATATAGGCTACATATTATCGCGATATTTCCATATCAATACTTATGTGGGTGAAACCGCGGCACGCAGCTAGTGAATTATAAATCCTTCTCTAGTAAGAAGTAGCAACTGCATTCGGTGGTGTTGGGTCGACATGACCTCCGGGACTTCTCGCTCACATGATTTTTAGGTAAGTGTTTCACGTTTCATGCGAACTGTGAGCCGGGACGACTCATCTACATGTCTAGTAAGAGGTAGTGCCACACTGCATGATACATGCAGCCCAGTTGGGATGGTACGACCGGGGAGGTACCTCTGCTTACACGAGACCGGCGTAAAGTGACAGCTGTGCTGTCGCGTTTCATGCGGTGTGTAAGTAGCCGGTGGCTCATGTAGGTGGGAGGAGAAAGGAGGACAGCGTATCTTTATAGCCGCTATGGGCGTCGGTAGTCATGAAAATGGCTCTGGCTCTGCTCGTTTGCCCCCTTTTACCATAAAAAAAATGCGGATATTAATGGGCGTCGCTAGGATCCGCTTTCATTTTCCCTATATGCTATAATAATCTTTTTCTAGCTTATGCTGATTGACAAAACAAACATTGATTCAAAACATTTTTTTGTAAGCACTACGCCCTACTAGCAACGTTTCTCAGCAACCTGAGTACCGTTGCTGAGAAACGCTGCTTTGAAATGTTTTAAATATTACGTCTTGTCATGTCACCACATACATGCTGTTTCCCAGAGTTCAGAGTTGGTTCAGTACTCCTGGTATACATACCGGTATTAAAAGACGAAGCCGTCGTCATCAATAATAATCATTGTATGAGAACAATTATTAACGTAGTAAAACGAGAGATTAGAGCGAAGTAAGTACCTAGGTACCTACTTCACGAAACGACGAAGAATTTATACACAAAACATTAAAATTCGTGTCTCTGTATATTGAATATATTTACGCAAAACTAATTATCGGCGATTTTAAAATAATATTAGAACACTTCAATGTTTTTTAATTTTTTTGTCTGTCTGTTTGTCTGTTTGTTCGGGCTAATATCTAAAACTTCTGGACGGATTCGAATGAAACTTTTTGTGGTGTATAGATACTAAGCCTGGGCGACAACAAAAACACTTTTTACTGCGGTCGCTTATTCCTACGGGAAATCGGAATTTCAGCAAACGATAACAAATCACTTTGATTATAATATTACTACGCTACGCGAACGAAGTCACAGGCACCAGCTAGTAGATAATATTTTCATATAAATATTAACATTTCAAATAATTTCACTACTAACACACTATATACTTACAGCCTATTGTCGATCGAAAATCATCTTCCATAAAACCATCTTCCATGTTGACTGAGCATTACTCAGCTTCCGCCGTCGCTCCACCCTCGAGTGGACACGTCAATGTTACAAATAATCCTCCACGGAGCCTATGCCCGCTAAGTGTGCCCTCGCGTTATGCATCATAACTCGGGAAGCCACTTTGTTTGATTAATTTACTAAGCCTAAAAGGATTTGTATCACTCGGATTTATTGGTCGTTCGATTGTTTGCCCCCCGGCCGGGGCTTGCGTAACTTACTAATATTATTGCAAACATTTGCGGTTAGTGCGATAAGCTTGACTTTGATTTCGGTGTCTGGAGTGTTCTAAGGTGTTCAAGAAGCTCTTTAGTCCGAAACGTGGATTTTACTTTAAAAGGCCACAACTCATCTGTGAAACCTGTGGTATAGCGGATGTCTTTGAGCGTGGATGGTCACTTACCATCAGGTGTACCAAACTCGTTCGTCCTTTATCTCGATATTTTCACGGGATCGAAATTTATGCGGGTGAGACTGCGGGGCGCAGCTAATAATGATGATAAAATTTAAAAAAAGCTTTAACTGGAGTTCACCTATTTACTTACATTTTATTTAAATAATTGTAATAAAGAATCCTCTTATTTGTTCTACTCATCTACGGTTGGAACTCTTAATAATAAAACCTTAAGCTATATTTTATAAACTATCGTCCCTTAACCTTACGCTATTAATTACGCATTTCGAAATCTCACTCCAGACATGTCGGTCATGATGATGTCTAGAGCAAATACAATGACTAGAATATCTCCAAATATCTGGACTCTTGAGTTTATGTCATCTGTGATACAAAGATGCCTAATGTAAAAGGAAGTGATCGGACGGTTATGATGAACCTACACCTAAATTTTTCAATCTACGACTTGGATTTTAACGTGATTACATACAGTGATGATTATATTATGAATAACATATATCAAGTATCTAAACATAGCCACTTTCACAAATTTATATATTTATCTAAGAGGAGTAATATATCAATTCGCAGCCTAAGCTACTGTACCTATCAGGCTCTGAATTTGAAATTTGATACAGGCTATCACTAGCCTTGATACAGTCTAGTATTTCCTTTTATGTACGAGAATAATATGCAAGTGAGCACTAAAAAGGGTTTTAGAAATTCAATTCCTAAGAGGGTGAAATAGGGGCTAAAGTTTAAATGGAATTTTCTTTCTTATTTTTGACTCCTAACGAAGTGTCCAATATTTGGTACGTATTATAATATTTGAATCACCACAGGCCCAAGTGTATGTATTTAAGGTAAAAAAAGGTGTATTAATGTATTCATATACATTCAGGTATTTGATTTTGAAATAGGTGTACCCAAGTCTAGGCATCTAGGCTGCCTAGGGACCACTTTAAACACGCAGACTGTCCTGTGTCCAAACCAAATTTATCCTAAATTACGAAAATGTTATCAGTTGGTTCGTTCCCGCGAGAAACCCTCGCTCCTAATAAATCATGTTCCGAATACGAAATCTATGTGGAAAGGTTTCTATCTCGATGCTATAAAAACAAGTTGCAATTGAGACAAATAGATGTTTTCGTCATAAAGCGGAGGGGAGAGGGCCAACATTACAGACCTCATACTATGTAATAAAGTAAATATATTTCTTTGTTTTTGTTAAGGTCTGGCTGGAAAAATATTTTGTCAATTCAATATTATCATGAATCAATACCTTGATCAAGTACAATTAGTGAGACGTAGTGGCTATACTGGGTATAATAATTGAAAAATAACATATAAACTATTATTATGATTTTATACTTAGTGTAGTAGTTATAACAACAGTTACAATATAATATAGTTTTTTTTTTTTTTTTTTTTGTGGTATAGGAGGGCGAACGAGCAGTCGGAGCCATTTTCATGACTACCGACGACCATGGACATCCGCATAGAGCCTATGCAGATGCGCTGCCTTCCTTTCCCCTCCCACCCCCCGGGCCACCGGAAACTCACACACACCAAAACGAAACGCGGATACTGGATCCGGTAGGCGCTACGTCGGTACGTCAACTACAAAACGGCTGTACCGACACAGACACGAATGTATTCACTATTGCATATAAAAATGAATATTTGTCTGTATGTTTTTTCTATAATCATAAACTATGCATTTGAGATTGCGATGATCTTTATTATTGTTCAGCATGCGTCCGCGAAGGATTCTGAGTTGGTATGGTCGTACCATTTACGACAGATGGCGCCACTGTCATTCCAATGCTTTTTATTTATTGCCTAAATAGTTCATGCTGATTTATCTGTTGGTGGCGTAGCAATGCGCGCTAGGGTACAGCTAGTCTGTTTATATTTTGATAGTGAGTTAGTATTTAGATATTATTAAATGAATCCATTTTTTTTTATGATATAAGGGGGCAAACGAGCAGTTGTAGCCATTTTCATGACTACCGACGCCCATAGAAATTTGCATAGAGACTATACAGATGCGCCGCCCCCATTTCTCCTCCCACCTCCATGGGCCACCGGCTACTCACACACCGCACTAAACGCGACAGCACAGATGTCACTTCACGCCGGTCTCGTGTAAGCGAGAGGTACCTCCCCGGTCGTGCCGGCCCAATTCGGCTGCATGCAAGCATGCAGTGTGGCACTACCTCTGGTCTTGGTTACATTTTCGTTCCGAGCCCTCATGGCCATTTTCAAGTTGTGGTTTATCACCTCTGAGTCTGACGCTAGTGATGTATGTATCTAGCTGCTTTATGCCGGCGCCGCTATTCGCGGGAAATTATATTTACCTGACTATAATGAGATCCACAACCATGCTATCTTTTTTTGGTAACAAGGGAGCCAAAGGGGTGTAAACCTTTATGTACATGGCTCAACGGGGTACAGTGCCGAGTTTGGCATTTGGCTTGCCCCTACCGACTAAACCCCTACAGTGCCTTCAGCCGTAATAATTGACGGGTCCCGGATCTAAAAGCAACAGGATCCCTCCAACGACAGGCTGACCTATGTGAAAAGGCCAGATTTCTCTTCCTTGGGGAATGCCCAACTACCCATCCTGACTCCTGGTCCCAACGCTCCAACGGAGCATGCCACGCCGGTCGTCCTAATCCACGCCGCCATCTGCCGATTCAGAGGGACTTGGACGGGTGGAGGACGTACCAGCTGAGCTGCTCTTAGTCAGGCCTCTGCCCCAAATCTGTCCGGAATGGGTAGCCCTGTTCGACATAGCCTTGAGGATTACAGATACAACCAAGCCCCCCCAACCACGACAAGGTGGCAGCACTTCGGTTGGGACAACAATGCTACCTAACGTTTTCTATGGTCTCCAAATTAATTTAATAAAAAGGGTGCGAAGGTCACAAACCAGCAGTAAGGGCGCGTTCATATATAACGTCCGTTTTAGAGGATCCTTCTTAACGGATCCGTCGCTACTGGAGATAGTATTCACACAGCATTTACAGGATCCGTTTTAACGGATCCGATGTGCAGCACCCCATACCCCGCGCACCCCCGTGTGCAAGGCTCGCGCGGTTCGATCCGATAAACGGATCAGTATACTGGATCCAAAATACTGTATTATGTGTGAACTCGCTCATACAACTACATACGCTAATAACATACACGATTAAACGGACCTGTAAAACGGACGTTATATGTGAAGGCGCCCTTAGAATTCTTTTGGTAACTACCCTCGTCATTATTCATCCAGAACTTACATAAATGCTATATAGACCTTCGATAAAAGGAATTCTTTGGACTAGTAAATAAAAAACCATACATTGCAATAGGTGTATTATGGCTTACCGCTTAGGAGCCTATCGTAGGAGGAGGGGAATGCGTGACTTTCCTTATCCACGGTGCGAAGTACGATACATTTGTGAAAATGGCGTACTTCACTTCACACACGCTCGGCCCCAAAGAAAGTATGCCTACTAATTTATGTCCAGAATAAATAGGCCCAAATTCATTTATAAAACAGTCCTCATAGTCGGTCATGTCTACGCAGAGCTGGCTATCGTTGGGAATAATACCAAGGGCTTCGGTACATTTTTCATTCGGCGCAAATTTAAATTGGTATTCGTCAAAATCGTTTATCAAAAATATTTTTTTCTCCATCGTGTATACGGTTTTCCAAATACAAGCATCCAGCTCCTTCGCCGGTAGATCGTCAAAGAGAGACACAGTGAACGGCGCAGGAATTTCTATACTTAACTTGGCAACCGCAATATCAAAGAAAGCGCTATTGGTCTGAAATCGTTCGTGAATCCGCCAATACAATATCGGGAACGAGCGGCTGGAGTTCTGTACGAAATCGTCGAGTATTAGTACTCGGTGCATAACGTGATCCGGGTCGTGCATTCTGCAGTGTGCTGACGTCACCACCCACTTGAGGAGTATGATGCTGGCGAAACAGGCAAACGACCAGGACGAAGACGAGTTCCTTGCGATGGCGGCCGCGTACGGAAATCTCTCAGCGGCCGCTTTGCTCTCCATAATGTCGTGCAATGTTTTCACACTGAGGGTCTGTTTAAACAGCGGTGCGCTGGAATATGTCAGGTCCCGTCTTCTCTCCTCCATAGTTATGTCTGAAGCGAACTTTACCATAACACTGACCGCCAATACGGCTACTAGAATAATCATTGCCAACGTGATGAAAGCTGCTTTCATTTTCTTATAAATTAAAAGGAATTAATACAGGAATACCAAATCGTTTTATATCCAAAAGACTTATGCATTTTGTGTTGACATGCGTCATGTATGACAAATTATGAATAGAAAATATAGATCAAGGAATAGAAGATTTTAGAGCTTATTCTCTTACTTCTCTACCTACCTCTATTATATTATATTTACTAAATGATCTAAGTATTATATAGATCGTTCAGTAAGTTTAAGGTTTTCCCTGACTTCTAAATTGGCGGCATTGCCATTGGTGCTCGTGTTGCCAACAATACATTAGGTATGTGGCATTTACCCACTTTGTGATAAAGTGCTAGTTGCCGGCAGTAATATTTAACGTTGTATGTACATACCGCAGATTGGTAGGTTTTAATCACATTCTTAATTAAATAAAATACTATTATACAGGTACTGGACTGGTAAGGTTGTGAAGTATCAAAATTTAAGCTTCCATTTCTTCTTTATTACTTTATATTTTCTGTAAGTAATAATGGCGGAAAGTAACCGTAGACAGAGAACCCTAGATCCATGTCGGACTCAACACTTAGTTCTATACCGACTAAACCCCTGTGCCTTCAGCCGCTAATTGGAAGGCCAGACTTCTCCACCTTGGGGACTGCCCAGCTGCCTCGGAACAGTCCCTACTACGTCATCGGAACCGTGCAATGGGGTCAGGTTCCAATGTATCCGAAATCGTACCCGCTAGTCGTCGCAATCCACGCCGCCGTCTGCCGGTTCAGAGTGATAGGTAACCCCTCCGTTTTGCTGCATTTATTCAGGCTTCTCCCCGAAGTCTGTCCGGTATAAGAAGCTCTCTCCGATAGAATTAGGGATCACAGAGACACGCAAGCACCGCCACCACGGCAAGCTGGTAACATCTTCGAGGAGGAGTAGCTATCAACATGCTGGACCCCTATATTATATATGGTAGAGGTCAAGCATGTTGATGAGCTACTAGAAGCATGTGAGTTGAGCATTAAGCAGTGTATGGAAGTTCGTCGTATTGGTCGATGGTACGCATATATCGAAATTCGGTGTTGCTGTGGCCCATGTTGCACACGCTGCAGCCGCTCCACACACTTACTGCATTCTGTAGGTCCGCAGCACACTCCAGTACCCACCTGGCTTTAATCGCGCTCCCACAGTAGGTTAGGTGTGCGCAGCGCATGCATGTCTATCTCGGTGTGGCCACATGCGTGTGGAGTGGCTGCAGCATGTTGCACATGCTGTTGCACATGTTGCAGCCGCTCCACACGCTTGCTGCACTGTGTAGGTGTGGCATTTCGGAAAGTGTAATCGCGTTTAACAAGAAATTATCCTAAAAAGTATCCTAATTAGGAAGGATGTTTGATATCTGTGATCTGTTAAGCTGAATGATCTAGCTAATTAAAATGACTAAATTTAACCAATTGTAGTCTCTTTAGATAAGAAAGCATTCGAGTATCTAATCAGAGCCTTATAGTGGCTTTGAATATTTAACTGAATGGAAAGACAGCGACTGCAAACGCCTATTATAAAAGTTTCTTCAAGTTCAATTCGGTCAGGGACGCGGTAACCACCAGCTAAGCACTTTAATAGTATTATGTATTATGAAATTCGGCTACATTCACAGACTACACAGGTGGCTACATTATCACACACGCAAACAAAAATAATGTCTCACGCTAGCTTATACACCTCTTATTGTGTATCTTCAAAATTGTCTATTGCTCTGTTTTCCTTTGGCAGAGAGGAACGTCTGTAGGTGGCTGGTGGCCTCTTCGGTTGGTTAAATGACAACATATTTTGCAATAAGGACAAGACAACGTTTGTCGGCTCTTGGCTAGCATAGAATAATGTAGAAATAAAAAAGAACACAGAGAAGTAGAACTAAAAATTAAAATGTACCAAAGAAACAGTTAAAATGAAAAGGGCTTATAAAATATTATAAATACCAGTACCCACCTGGCTCCGCAAGAGTGTAGCAAGTAGCAGCGTAATTTTCGGGTTGAAATATATTCACTTTATGACTTATAGGTACTCAAAGCAACCGAATTTACACAGAAGGTTTCTGTTCCCCGTTTCTAGTTATTATCATTAGAAAACCATAGACTAAATAATACTTTTTATTTAGTCTATGTAGAAAACAAACACCGCGAGATATTGCTTTCAGATTTAATATTCTAGTGTTGCTCTCAAAATATAATAGGCGCTTTAAATAAAAAGTGGATAACATCATGGATATCAAGCTAATGAATTAATATATTAAACTAATTTTCTCTCACAAAACACTGGTATTATTAAGTAGCTGCCACTGGCTATTTATGTATTCTGTCACATTTTATGCTGTTTGTTGTCACACAGAGGCTGATGCTCGTTCATCTCCATTCTTCAGTAACGGAATTACTATGTAGCGAAAGAAGCAACTGCTACGGGCGTCTAAAGAGGCCGCTACAAAGCAGTCTACTGGGTCTACAGGGCCATAGCAATCTATTTGAATTTAATATTCAAAATGATACCAAATCAAGGTTCCTAAATATAATTTGCTACAGACCCCGCATTATATATCTGAGTCCGCCACTGTTTATCCCTGTATGAAAT
This sequence comes from Calycopis cecrops, assembly GCA_001625245.1. Lineage (NCBI taxonomy): Eukaryota > Metazoa > Arthropoda > Insecta > Lepidoptera > Lycaenidae > Calycopis > Calycopis cecrops. Next base: position 192,057 of record LUGF01025230.1, read on the forward strand.
AAAAAAATCTTCATACTATTCATCATGAATAGGCAACAGCATCAATTTGGAGTTGACTCATTAAAAATAACATTATGTATTATTTTCCACGTCACGAGGCGTAAAATAGTGTAAAACTTTATTGCGGTTTATTTGGTCTTTCTCGAGCTGAAGGATGAATGCGCTCATTACTTCTCTGCCCACCTATCTCTTTAGGAACTTTTTCATCCTTAGGGAGTAAACAAGCA
>LUGF01025230.1:205494-221207 GCA_001625245.1 Calycopis cecrops
TAGCGGATGCCTACGTCGTAACATCTACCTGGATGCCAAATTTCAGCTTGATCCGTGCAGTGGTTTGGGCTGTGCGTTGATAGATGGCTATGTCACGTTTGAGTTTTATATATATATTGATAGATATCATAAAGCTGCAGAGTTCGTATAGCTGAAGGAGTTAAACTTTGAGTTACTGCTCCGATTTTGATAATTCTATCAGTGTTAGGTAGCCTATTATCGAGGCAGACATTGTACTATAACGCTATGATTAGGCAAAGAAAGTGGTCCCGCATGTGTAACCACAGGGCATCGCTAGTTCATCACAAAGGCTAGAATACTTTCAAGTTTTTCAGTACAAGGAGTTGCTAAACAAAATAATCGCGAGCGACTAGTGTAAGAGGAGTTTAACGAACCTCGAATATCAGAGCCTTATCAACAACTGTCGCAGCGTTGTCACCACATTGAAACGAGATAAGTTGTGGGATGATTGAAGCGTAGTAAAGTGCTAGTGCAATGCTGCATTGTAGCTGAGTTTGGAAGCACGACTGGGGAAGTGGCTCTTGCTTTGTGATATTTACTCATATAGGATTTTTTCCCGCGGCGGTGGAAGACACGCTTGCGTAACAGTTATGGGCATTGGCAGTTATCAAAAAGCTCATGTTTAACAGTCTTTATAATTATAAATCCGTGATGGCCGTTAAAAGTTTTCTCATAATATAATAAGGAACATTTTTTTTATCGGGCTTTGGCCCACCACTCGTTCCCACCGCTGCTACTCCTGTGTCGCCAGGATCGACAGCGGCAACCACACTTGACCCTTTGATATGATCGCAGGGAGCCCGAGGGAGAATCTAAATCTGTCTTGGGACCCGCAACGAATTTAATCAGAAAAAAGTAGGAGGAACATTTGCCCCCTTTTACTAAACGCTACCTAAATCGACAGTCAAAAATTGGATACATTCGTAAAACGTTAGTTAAGTGATTAATGTGGTCCCCGTATAAAAATGTTAATGGATTATTTAACAGTTAGCCGGCTAGGTCGCCTGTAGGTCTTTAGTAAACAATTCCTCGAACTGCGCGCAGCGACAAAAACTAGCTATCTAACTTGTTTTGCCTTTATTTTAAGTACGATTATCACCGGTACGAGTCTAAGGAACACTGTTTAATGTATTCGATTATCGTCAAGTAAATTATACTTGGTGAACGAAATAATTATCTATGTAATAAGAAGTATAGAGTCTTGAATTAAAAATATTTTCGTCAGTGTAACCTTTTAGTTAGTCAATGTTTTACGAAAATAGCTGAAAGCAGAAGCAGAAACATCTGGAATATAAAGTTGTCTAAATAAATCGAAATTATACTTGTGTATATCGTTTTAAAAAATAACCCGCGCTTTTACCCGCGTAGGGTTGCCAGATGTGCGGGTTTCGCCGGGGTTGTCCCGACATTTTGTGTGAAATCACGAAAACAGATAAAGTTAACTGACAAAATAGATATTTAAAATAAATAGTCAGCATAAGCATATTTTAAAATCCAAATCTCTGGCACGAAAGAAGAAGTGTTTATTTTTTTTTTCGACTATAATCCTAAAAACTATTTTTTTTAATATTGGCCAGATTTTGCAGTCTTCCCTTCCGTATTTCTTTTTGGAATAATAAGTGATACCTTATTTTAATATTGTATTGTATATCCGTGCCAAATTCCATCCTAACCAACACAGTAGCTTTGTGTTGAAGAATAATAGAATTCCATACACATTTTGCAGTTATATTATTTGTAGGGTATTAAAAATGCTAGTTTTCATTCAGAAATGTACATATTATAATGTCTGTTGTATATTGTAATATGTTGTTTGCAGTTGCAAAAATGCAGTTTCCTTGACACTAGAAGTATATTTCGATATCACACTAATAGCATTTAATAGCACTTATTATATAGTCATTAGAACTAGTAATAGTAAGAGGCAGTGCTACGGTGCATGTATAAAGCCGAATTGGGCCGGCGCCATCGGGGAGGTACCTCTAATTTCACGATATTGGCTATAGCAGCTGTACTTTCGCTCTTCATACGGTGTGGAGGTGAGAGGAGGAAGGATGGCAACGCATCTTTACGACCTCTATGCAGATGTCTACGGGAGTAATTGTCATGAAAATGGCTCCGACTGCTCTTTTGTCCTTTTATACTATGAAAAAAAAAAGTTGACACTCGTATAGACATTAGCATGAATGTCAATTTTACATACAGCTATAATAAGAGCAACAAAAAACTATTTCTCGTAAACGCGTAGTCATAATCAGCAGTAACAATAGTCTTTAGAATGATCACAAAGAGCATACTCGAGGCAGAAGCGACTCGATATGTGTGGCCTTAAATACCACATATGTTGTGGTGACGTGTCTAGAATACCACATCACCTATTGGATAATTAACATGCAAATAAACAAATGAATTACATTAAAGACAATACATTGATAATTGTCACATTCTTGATATTAGTGTAATACTTACGGATGTTACATTTAAATAGGAATGTAATTGTATTTTCTATTCTTCCTCAATTAGGTGATTACATGCTTTAAAATTAGAATGACTAATTTATTTTAAATTATATGTGTTAAACTATGAAGTGACGGGGACTTTCCTCGCGTGGGATTTAAAAATAATAAGAATTAATGAATAAAGCCTGAGTTACTCCTTATTACATCAGCTACCTGCCAGTGAAAATCCCATCAAAATAGGTCCAGCCGTTTCCGAGGTTAGCCGGAACAAACAGACAGACATAGATACAAAAAAATGTATGCAATGCATAAATCTCATTCCAAAATCTATGTATACTCGAGCTCATACTTAAAAATCCGTCAAACTTTTCAGGTTGAAGGAAACATAGAGATATACATTATACATACACATATTATACGTTCTCAAAAACATTGCTCTTTTGACGCAGTCAGTTAAAAATACAACAAAATCCCTGTTAAAGACTTGGCACCTACAACTTCGCGATACTCGTGCCGTAAATCCAGATAAAAACGCCCAAAAATGTCGTCGATTCGTCGAATCGGCATTTCAAGTTCCACACGGCATTCGTAAGAGTGTTCACAGTTATTGGAATATATCGCGGCCACGGTCAGCTTTTAACATTGAGAGCTAAAAACCAGCTCCGTAAACAAATTAGTCAGTGAGTAACGAGAACTTAACCGCACTCGTAATCGGCTAGGGCACATCCCAGCGCGAGGCTGTGTATTCACAGCAATGTCGACCTATTTTATTACTTTGCCATGCTGTCCTGGGTTCGATTTTTTTTATAGTGTAGGAGGGCAAACAAGCTGGGCTGGCCCATGGAGGTGGGAGGAGAAAGGAGGGCAGCGCATCTGTATAGCCTCTATGTGGATGTTTGTGGCCGTCGGTAGTCATGAAAATGGCTCCGACTGCTCGTTTGCCCTCCTATACCATAAAAAAAAAAAAAAGCTGTTTCAAAACTACAGACGCCTTAGGGTGTGTCGGTTATCTGCGCTGGCGCAACTGTGGTACATATATTGACTACGAAATTTGCTGTAGGTATATTGACGTCGGAAGTGGGAAAGGTTAGCCGAAGATCGAGGCCGTGGCGTGCAATGGGAGAGGCTTATGTCCAACAGTGGATTGCAATAGCCTGATGATTATGATGATGATGTTGATGTTGACGTCCATAATCACAACATATTATATGTGTATAGCAACCTAAGTGTTCGCTGTCTTTATAGAAATAGACCTCTCTTGGCTCTACTATCAAAACAAGGAGTACCTATGGATCATTCAAGTATTACGAAAGCAGATTCTTTGTAATTTTAACCCCCCACCCCTTGTCAGTAAAAATTTGTTTTTTTTTTATGATATAGGGGGCAAACGAGCAGGTTAGTGACTACCGCCGCCCATAGATTTCCACAAAACTAGGTGTCTTGCAGACGCGTTGCCGGCCTTTAAGAAAGAGGAATGCTCTTGTCTTGAAGATTATAGATACCGCACAGTACATTTAGGAATATCGAGGCGGTGGGCATGGAACTTTGAGTTCTGTCTATTTTCGTTAAAAAAACTAGCGATGCAAGGAAATAAAGCCAAACATACTTGAAAAATGACCTTAGCGCAGTTTAGCTTGCACGATACAGATCTTAGTATCTGAATGAGTCATAACCTTTTTTAAAGCTGTAGTGCAGATTATTTATTCTAATTTAACAACATTTATATAAAATAATGAGTTATACATGTAACAATTATTATGTAAAACGTATTTTTAAACAAGCCTTTAATTGACTAAAAAGGAACTGAAAAGTCTAGAAATTATCTTAAGTGGAAAGGTAGTCAAGACAATATAAATGAGCCTAAACATATGCATTGCTATATTTTATTACAGAATTATTATTTTTTTATATAGGGGGGCAAACGAGCAGTCGGAGCCATTTTCGTGACTACCGACGCCCATAGACATCCGCATAGATTATAGACGCTATACAGATGCGCTGCCCTCCTTTCTCCTCCCACCTCCATGGGCCACCGGCTACTTACACACCGCACGAAACGCGACAGCACAGCTGTCACTTCACGCCGGTCTCGTGTAAGCGAGAGGTACCTCCCCGGTCGTGCCCGGTTTCTGGCCAACTTCCAATTTAATAATATTGAATAGTTGTCCATGTTACATATTATGTGAACTAAATTTCAGCTCAATCAGACACTGGCAATTGGGTCTTTAGCTTGCAATATTCTGTTACACAACCCTACAAAGGGACAAGTGATTGTAGTAAAAATCTATTTATTATTGGTGTATTGAATATCTTTAAAGGTCTGTAAGGCAATTGCAAAATCCTCGGTGTTGCATCCGTCTGTGGGCGTCGGTGATCATCTATATCTCTACCAACTGCTCGTTCGCCCCCTATACTATAAAATAAGAACGGAGGGTTAAATTAAACATATCAAGGTTTATAACAAATCAGGTGGTAGATTTTGGTATGACACTAATGTTTTGATGAATACGTTCTACCGATTCTCCTAATCCCAGTTGGCCTAGCTGAGCATTTATTAACATTACTCATAATATCTCAAATAACACTATGAATGTGTTTTCCTTTTATACATTAATATTCTAATTCATACAAATGGATTGAATCACGGCCTCTGATTATATGAATGGGACATGACTAAACTACATATGGCAGCAGATAAATAATGAATATAGAAATAGAAATAGAAAAATCTTTATTTGGTACATACACATATTACACTGTTATACGTAAAGTAAGCCATTTAAAAAGAAAGAGAAAAAAAAATAATAAAAATACAATAATAGTGATAACTTAGCCTACGACTAATTCTAAGACATACCACACTGAATAAGACTAATAAACTAAATAAAAGATAACATAAATATTAATTTTTTCATTCATTCATAACATGTAAGGGACAATGCATAACAGTGTAATACACCAAGTGCCCAAAAAGGAGACCACTCAGTTGGATGACTGTAGGTTGTACCACAGTCCTGGTATTACGTGGCCCCTAAATATCGCAGGGAAACATCGAGAAACTGGTTTCCGATCAATGTGTAAAGTGTAGCATATTTTATGTAGCAGCAGAGTGCAAAAGATAGTCTTTTGGCGACTATCGCGCATGCAGCGTTAACATCGACATATGCTTTGCTCTCCTTCACCCAATCCGTCCCAATCGGCAAAAGTAACGCGCCAACCTTTTTGCATTACTAAAGGTACCTTCCCCAGTCGTGCTTCCCCAAATGGGTGCATTGCAGCACGGCATTACCTTTCACTTTTACAGTACAGCTGTTACTTCATGCCAGTAACACCAGTGGTCAACAAATACCACTTTAAAGTAACTCTTAACCCCCCACATAGACGATAAAATTCTTAAGTACGACAGTAAAAGTACGCTACGTTTCAGCAATTTGATGCATGAAAAAGCAATTCGCTACAGCGGACTACAATTAACTCTGACAGACAACAACAACATGTCTTCAGACTAATTTCCTAACGGGGTAGAAAGAGAGCGCAGACTGCCATGTATCACGATCCGTACACACTAACCCCCTTACTAATAAACATAGAATCCATACTTTTTGTGTTTTTTAATATGAAATTTAACAAATGTCAGTTTATTACTAGATTAATGCTTGAATAAAGTTATTCTATACTAGCTGCGCTCCGCGGTTTCACCCGCGCAAATTTCGATCCCGTGAAAAACATCCCATAGCATCCCATAGGAACATTTTTTCGGGATAAAATATAGCCTATACGGATTCGGAAGAATCCCTCTTAAGTAATGGTAAACGAAATTTTGAAATCGGTCCAGTAGTTTTTGAGCCTATTCAATACAAACATACAAAAATACAAAGGTTTCCTCTTTATAATATTAGCATAGATTTATTAATAAGGGGGTAAGACAGTAAGCCGCACCATGGACACAACGATTTTAATGCCCATTTGTCAGTATTTTTGACCTGATTAAGACAACTTTCTCTCTGCGCCCTACGCGTGGGCCGCACGGAGGCGAGCACCCACTGGCTGCTATGTATTTACTATGTAGGCGGAGGTCTCACTGCGGGAAAAATGCATTCCATCGCCAATGGATATCCGGTTACTAATGCGTGTAATCTGATAAAATGACAGCGCCGTGTATTCTTTAGACGCGTTGCATGTCGCACGGACTTCGGCACGACATTAAAGAACTATCCTCAAATTTATATTACGCTGATGGCAAATTGGTTTTAGTTTACATTATTACAAAGAACTAATTCCCACAAAGGCCGGCAACGCATTTCTGTGGGCGTTGGTGATTGCTATGAAAATTAATTAATTAATATATACTAACAATATAAAGAGAAAGGGTTATTTGATTGATTCGAATAGGTTCCAAAACTACTTACATACTTTAACAATTCTTTCACTAATATAAAGCTACATTATCTATAATATACATAATATAATAAAATCGTAGGAAAATCAAAACTGTATATTGAATATTTTTTTTAAAAGAATACTTGTACCGTGATTTACGATCAATATCGAAGCCAAAAGTATAGTTTTAGAATTTTTGTATTTTTGTCTGTATGCATGTCCGGGTTAAATTAAAAAAAAACTGCATGGATTTATTTTAAATTTTTATATATCACTAACAGGTCTTGTCAGCATATAGACGGATATATTCGGAAGAATTGAGAACCTCTATGTTTGAAGTCCAAAATCCACGCCGGCGAAGCTGAGTGCGGAAGCTAGTCAGGAATATTTTATGACGTTTGAACATTTTTGTTTTTGTCGCCCAATGAAGTAGGTACGGGTCAGCTAGTCACTTCAAGAGCGTAAGCGTTTTGTCCCACTAAATATGGCACGAAATCGGTTTTGGACTTTTAAAAAGCTCCAACTTCAGATTTGCAGCATCAGTGGTAATGAGTGTAGGTATATGAAGTTACATAATCAGTCCAAATTATGAATCAATACATAAGGCGACATTATTTCGTTTATTGCGTGTATGATGTGGTTGCTCACCGAACTTGTGTCTATAGATCTATCTAACGACAAATGAGACCAAAAAATTTGGTCATTATCGTGATTTAATGACGTAATTTTTTTCGTTCCGGACCGGAACTTCTGTGGAAGCGAAGATACGCCAAATACAGCTTCATCGAATTGCTACGAGTGCATTGACGAGAAAACGATGACCTGAAACAATAATCCATAACTTATTTTAAACGGTCACAAAGCCCGGGATCTTTGGCATAAACCGCTGTTTACATTCGTAAACTATTTCTGTCGCTCCGTCAGACGGTTGTAACCTCAACTGTGGAATACACATAGTAGAACATGTGCAGTGGCTTTGACTAGCTGTTGGTATTTTGATCAAATTTTTGCAGAGATTGGTCAAGTTTGGTCATGTAAAATTGAAAAATTGTTTATCTACACTAATGTTGTAACATTCTACTTATGTTACCAATACTTGACTACTGTTATAGCTCCGACAACAAAAAACTCAATTGACATGATGTTATAATATCCAAATCGATATCGTAAAATCTCATTATAACACTGTGTGAGAGCGAGAGAGAGAGAGAGAGTGGTGAGAGAGCCTTATTTCGAAATTCTTAATTTTGCTTGCTTGCTTGCTTGCTTGCTTGCAATGTTTCGCAATGTTTGATTCATTGATTAATTACATTAGTTAAGATAAAGTAGTGTATGCAACTGCATGTACTATTTTGAAACTCGCGTTCGCTCGTTTCAAAAATTCACACTCGTGTTTTAATACCCTTCTTTATATGACAGTTGCATAAACTACTATTATTAAATCAAATACAAATAAGATTAAGTTCTGTAAGAGCTACTTGAATCTCTTACAGAAGATAATTTTAAATTCTTCAAAAAATTATGGCTGAAATTAGGGACGGCTTGGATTTGGGATATATGCCTCGCTCTTAACGTTAACGTGCGTTTAGTCTATGTCGAATTTCATACGATTTGTGCAAATTTATCATATGGCACAGTCTAGTACCTATCTATCTCATCTTCTATATTATTAATAGAGGAAAGATTTGTTTGTTTGTTATGACTCGAAAACTATTGGACCGATCTGAAAAATTATTGCCCCATTAGAAGCTGACATTTTCACTGATGGATAAATAGAATAGAATATGCTTTATTTAGGTCTTCAGTAATTACACTGCTATACATTAACACAACTTGAAACTATAACATAAAAGAAAAGCAATACAAACTTTAAATAACGACACAAAAAGATAAAAGATAAAAAATTAAGTAAAACAAAAATACCTATAGTAAGTTCATTGAGCTCATCAAATTGAGACCATAATTATTTTTGTTATCTGCAGCTATCGCCCCTTATCACTCAGACAAAAATCGGCTTACGCTATTAATATAATAGATACTAGCTGCGCTCCGAGATTACACTCGCGTAAGTTTCGACTCCGTGGAAATATCGAGATGATTCTCAGACCTAACCGATATGCACCCAAAATCTCATGAGAAACGGTCGAGCCGTATCGGAGGAGTGTGGTAACTAACAATGTGATACGAGAATTTTATATACACATATTATATTATGTATAGAGATAATATATGATTATCTGTTGGGTACAAATTTGGTGAAGCGGCCCGGAAGCGGATGGATATAATGAGTATAACGTGACGTCGAAACGTGACGAACCGTTATAAATATAAAATAGCGCGTTTTCACATTACACGATCCGATATCGGGGCGAGTGAAGTCTATTTTTTTGTAGTATAAGAGGGCAAACGAATAATCGGAGCCATTTTCATGACTACCGACACCAATAGATATCCGCTCAGAGGTTATACAGATGTGTTCCTCTTTCCTTGTCACTTTACGCCCGTGTCGTGTAAGCGAGAGCTACCTGCCCGGTTGTGCCGGCCCAATTCTGCTGCATGTAGTTCTCGCTGTAGTGAGAATATATCAATAAAATTTACTACTGGAACTTTATTCAAGTCTCAATAATCAGCAGCTAAAACTAGACAGCGGTGGCCTATTTGACAAATTCCGTATGAACGTTATCTCGCGTATCTCTAATCTTATCGTACTCCTACGGGGTTTCCTTAGGCGATAACCCCGAAGAAAATCCGCAGGCCCAAACGCCCTGACAGTAGAGTGATAGCTGTGCTGTCACGTTTCGTGCGATGTGTGAGTAACCGATGGCCCATAGAGGCGGGAGGAGAAAGGACGGGCATCGCATCTGAATAAACACTATGCGGATGGATGCCTATGGGCGTCGGTAGTCATGAAAATGACTCTGATTGCTCGTTTGGCCTTTTATATATGTAAAAAAAAGAAATAGATCCCGTCGACCCTAGACTAAGGAGACGTAGAAAAGCCAGACACTGCAGCAACGAGCACAACATAGTCTTATCTGTCCAAGAAATCGTGGCAAGTCGTCAATCTCTCCGTAGTTCGATACTATATTATGATTACACATTTATTTACGCTTCTTGTCCATTAAAGTAACTCCAAGCGTAGTATAGACACAGATGGTTTTTAAGTAAGACAATATACAGATAAATCTCTAATTATTCTAGGTTGATAAAATCGAGAGGCGTTAAATGAAGCCACATATTAATTAGTGTATCATATTCAGGCTACACAACAAAAATCAGATCAATCGGAGCAATAGTTTAGCCACAGGAATTTTTTAAAGTTTTTTCTTGCTGATCGCGAGCTCGGCCGGATATTGCCGGGGTCATTCACCCCGTGCGAGATTGCCGCTCGCTGTAGCCGCCGGTACAAAGCATGATTAAATTTTTTCGCTATTTAACTTCTTTAAAAAAAGTATTTTTGTATACAGGTCGTAAACTTTTATTAATAGTTTCGGATTAACTGTAGGGATTTATAGTATATCTGGTTTAATTTAACTCCTCTCGGTTGTATTAACCCAGGATAAATTTCTCGTGTCACAATGTTAGTTACCATACTCCTCCGATACGGCTAGACCGATTCACAGGATATTCTGTGCACATATCGAGTACATGTGAGAAACGGGCAACATTTATTTTTCATCTTGATATTTCCACAGGATCAAAACTTACGCGGGCGAAACCGCGGAGCGCACCTTAGGATTTTATAATAAATTTCATATTTACTTTGGCCATAGAGAACGAAACATTAGGAGTCTATTCCGGTAGGTTGTTATACAAATTCCAATATATCTACTACGTTTTATATGTAATGCCATGACTACCGGCTACAAATAGCGATACTAATGCCTTTAGGTATGTAGTTTTAGGAGTTTACTTCTTAAGAAATGGTCGAAGGCGGCAAGAAAAATGTATGAGAAGTAAATCCTGTGAAATAGTGATCAGTCGAACTTAACACCAGTAACAACGTAAGTGACAGCTGTGCTGTTCCGATTCCTGCGGTGTGTAAATAGGTACCCATGTAGGTGGGAGGAGGAAGGAGGGCAACGCATTTATTTAACCTCTGCGGATATCTATGATCGTCGTTAGATATGAAAATGGCTTCGAATGCTCGTTTGCGTCTCTCTGTCTCTTTGAATTATCGATGCTATAAAGTTATTAGATGAAGCTGTATTGGGTTTCTCTTCCTTTCCATGGCATAAGTTCCGGTCCGAAAAAATTGTTAAATCGCTGAAGTTGCGAACGCCTACCATGACGGTTTATTTCTAACACAAGTAAGTAGAGCTCCAACGAAGTGTGTGTGCTAATAGGTGTTATTCCTATTCAGTATTTTATTTTTATTTTTTACTAGCTGCGCCCCGCGGCTTCGCCCGCGTAAATTTCGATATCGTGGAAAATCATTCCATGGCATCCCTCAGGAACATTTTTTCGGGATATATAGGATAAAAGCTATCCTATGTTACTTCTAATACCTCCAAGAACATGTGTACAAAATTTCATGATGATCGGTTGAGCAGTTTTCGCGTGAAAGGGTAACAAACAAACTTACATTCGCATTTATAATATTAGTAGGGATTTATTTCAGTATTTTTCTTTCCGTCCTTTTTATATTCTACGATTACCAGACACGATCGGAGAGCAATTGGCACAGGACCGACAGTGTCACATGTTTCTTCCTAGAATCATTAATGTACAATGTACATGTCGGCATTATGATTTTAGATTAATGATAATGGAGGTAGTGCCATGTTGCACTGCAGTCGAATTGGTCTGAAAAGGGAGGTTAGGTTTTATTATACCTAATTAAACTTTTATCATTATTGCAATATAATTACGACATTATCATATTGGAATGCTTCCCTTCAATCTCAGGGAGAATGGGGAATTCGGTCGCCCTTATATCTCCGAACCTTTTTTTTTTTTGTTGACGCAGGGGAATGCATTTACGCACGCTACCAGGAGCCTGGGTGACTCCTGGTACAGTGTCGGGCTCGGCCCTACCGACTAAACCCCTGAGGGTGCCGCTCAGCCGCTTTAAGGATCCATCCAGCGACAAAATGTCTCCGAACCTAGTCTTGTCCCGACGAACATAGCAATCTAATGCAAATACGTTCAGGTGCGGAAAAAGTACTAGACCAATGAGACATTATAATATACTAGCTTACGCCCGCGGCTTCACCCGCCTGGATTTCGAACTTCAAAAATGATTCAAAATTGTTACTTATTATGTTATTCTGATATGAAAGCTACATTGCTGTAAAGTTTCATGAAAATCCGTTCAGTAGTTTTTGTGTGAAAGAGTAACAAACATTCTCACAAACTTTCGCTTTTATAATATTAAATAATAAATAAATATTTCTTTATTGCACACCAAACATTAAACACTTAAATATATCTACTATACTAATATCAATGTACAATAAGAACATCTACATACTAACCACTTTGTTGCTAGTAGGATTACTAGCAACAAAGTGGTTAGTATGTAGATGTTCTCTAGTACTCGTCACATAACTCTCCACTCACAATAATTGCGCTATCATTGGAACATTTAAATAGCTCTGTCGCTCATTATCTGAGGCGTTATCGAGCGCAGATAAACGACCACCGTCTCTCACAATTGTCGGGCTATGCACTTGATTGGCCGTAATAATATGCTCGCTGTTACACGCTTGACGCTCAAGCAACTGGCTGGTGTGAACGACCGTTTTTTTTAATTGCTAACTAGCAAAGCAAACGGGGAATTGACAGACAGAAATGTCCGAGGAGTCAAATATTTTGTTCTTTTTGAACCCATGGTCACCCAATGGGTCACTTGTGTACAAACTGCACGAAACTACGACACTGTAACGATTGTCATTTCACGTCGATATTCTGCGATAGAAATCTTTTTAACGGAAGGTCTGACTGTGATGTACTGTAATAATAATGGCAGTCCTCCTCCAATCACACGGCCTTCCAGATGCAGTCTCCTGAAAAGTCATTAATCGTAATGAAAAATAATGAAATGAAACAAAAAGCTTAAAAGTAAATGAAATTCCTCGTGACGGTATTGAGTCCCGAGTCGGGCGCCAAGAGACGAATGTACCAACATCCTGGCGCCGGGGGTGGCGCCAGCCGGGCCGGCGCCGTCTGCCGCTTACATAACAGGATCAGGGCTCGCGAATGTGGAAAATGGGTCAGATCGGCGGATTAAGGGAATGAGCCCTCGTTTGAGGCTCACAACTTATTATTCACTTTTGTCTCTACAGATAAATGAATTTAATCTAAAAGTGGTAAACACAATTTGAAAATGTCGTGCCAGTCATCAAATCACATTTATATATACCTAATACTAGCTGCGCCCCGCGGTTTCACCCGCGTAAATTTCGATATCGTGGAAAATCGTCCCATAGCATCCCTTAGGAACATTTTTTCGGAATAAAAACTATCCTATGTGTTAATCTAAGTTACCCTCTATGTGTGTGCCAAATTTCATGAAAATCGGTTCAGCAGTTTTTGCGTGAAGGAGTAACAAACAAACAAACAAACATACAAACTTTCACATTTACATATAATATTAATAAGATATAGTCTTATGAAAGATACGTATTATTATATTTGTAGACAAAGAGTGAGAAACTACTGCCACCTTTCGACCACCAAACGAGCTTTTGGGAATGTAACTTTATTGTTAAGTTTGATAATGATATTTTAAAAGACAATGCTTGACACATTTATGCTCGAATCCAATGACTTCGTGGAAGTCGGAATCTCTTACTGGTTCATTCTAGGAACCTCGCCGAATATAGGCATTAGAATCAACCAGAACAATAGCTACTGGCTTCAATGAAGTCATTGCATTGGGATACCGAGCCCCTTATTGAAGACTAAACTCAAGCGCCAAGAAAAAGTATTTTGCAATTTTCATTTGCCTTTTTAGTATACTTATGTAAATTTGTTTGTCCTCAGGTTGGGATGTGAAGAATAGATAATAGAACACGTCACAAAGTGCCTTATGTAACGAAGTGCCCCTAGTTATAGTACACACGAACGAAACAAACGAACTACGACTTGTTGAGGTAAGTTAAAGCTCTTTGGGCAAATCACAATTATCTTTATAATTAAACGTGCCTTGTATTATTTTTATAAAGAGTTTTGAAGGTGAAGTTAACTAGACTTCACCAAGTAAAACTGTAAGAGTGGTATCTCTTTAAATATTGGTCCGAGGAAGACCGTCCTAGGCTACAATTTGAGAAGGAGGGAATCATTGCTAGAGTCCAGAGTGTCATAACTTTTTAAGTAATAGATTACCGACTTCCATAGACTGCATTGTACTGTCATTTAGGTATCTGACCTCAGAAGATAGAGTATCTGATCACCATGCCATCGAAACCACCGAGATAGTGTTTTCCCAGTCCCGCCTCCCACTATACAAGTATAGGAATATTTATTACAAAAGAAAAACTCTTAGAAGTCTATCCACCAGAAAATGTCACCGATATATCTAAGTATACGTATTGTGTTTCTTGTAGTGGGCTAGTCACATACTCAAGAGAATAGATGGCCGATTTGCCAACAAGTTTATCAATGGAGGAGGATATATTAAATGATCAAAATTAATATTAGACATCAAGAAGCTTGGACAACGGGAATTTGTCGTCTAGGCTGATAATAAATAACACAACTATGATATACACCTAAGCGAGGCAACCTTGGTCAAATTTCCATAGTTACCTTTGAATCCTTGATAAGTGTTGAATGCAACAGCTGACATATTAAAGTTCATTAAAATATAAAACGAATTAAAAATAACATAGACGAACCTAGAAAGACCGTTTTTTGGAGTCGGTTAAACATATGTAACGCACGTTCTGTCGATCAAGACCGCGGCCCTTAGTTATTACTACAGCTTTGTAAATTCAGATTTATGTGAGCGTAAGTGAAGAGGCGATGCACCGCAGCGGGGTATGTTGATATTTCTTCACGACATGTTTCACAGTTTTTCATCGCCCCGCCGACCAGCGGGGGGTATCGGTGTTATGCGGCAGAGCTTGTCATCCATATATATTCGTTTAATGATTTTTGGGTTCTTTGTGCTGCTGAACCCTGTGCCGAATTAGAGCTGTCTACTTATGCGGAAAACCTTCATTGTCAATATTTATTAATATGTGGACGTACGTATGGTGATTATAACAACATATGAAAAATAGTTATAAATATGTCCACTCAATTTTCCTTTAAATTTTTTTATAAAAAAATGTAATCATTATTCATTACGGAATATATCTGTACTAATACAAACTTCCGCTTAGTGATAATAAAATTATTGTTCTATAGTCTGAAAGGTTATCTATCGAAATAAAATTAAAGCCTTAACAAAAAAGCACTTAAGCATAATTTTTTCTTCACGTGTATTTTTAACAAATGAAAACAAAGTGACTTTTTAGTTTTCGCTATCATTGTAACCCCATCTATTTTTTTACGTTTAAATTGAACTATTATGACAAGAGCCATTATAACGTTCGATATCAGAATGTCACCATTTAGCTGTCAATTGTGAGCAATACAACCCCCCGGCCCGTCTTCGCCCATTAGTGCTGGGCCATCGCGTCACACACTCCGTTGCGTAAATATGCATAATTGTTGTCTATTTGAAAACCTACGCGATGGCCCTTTTTTATTTGTACCCTTTTTTCGTCGTCAAAGCATACATAATGGTGCAGTTTGTTTTTACTATTGAGTGACAATTTGGGACCTTTGTATGTTGTAAAAGAGATAAAATAAGGGTTGATGTGGTATTCTTTTCAAAAATGGACGAACGAGCTATCTGAATGT
>LUGF01025230.1:241739-261083 GCA_001625245.1 Calycopis cecrops
GCTTCGTCGGAGTTGAATTTTTTTCCTCGCAAGAAATTGTCCAAATTCTGAAAAAAGTGGTAATCTGTTGGGGCAAGGTCCGGGGAGTATGGTGGGTGTCGTAGACATTCCAACTGCTGCTCCTTTAACTTAGCAACCGTCTGTGTTGAAGTATGGGGTCTGGCGTTGTCCTGAAGCAGCAATGGGCTTGAGCAATTGACCAATCTTGGTTGTTTAACGGCCAGCTTTTCCATCATAATTTCTAATTGTTGACAATACAGCTCTGCAGTAATCGTCTGACCAGATCTTAGGAAGCTGTAGTGTATGACACCAGCACTAGACCACCAACCGCTCACCAGTACCTTTTTTTGAGTCAACTTTCGCTTCGGACAGGATTTGGCCGGTTCACCTGAGGTCAGCCATTGTGATGAGCGTTTCCGATTATCGTACAAGATCCATTTTTCATCACAAGAACAATACGATTCAAAATGCCTTCATTATTGTGACGGTGGAGTAGTGTAACGCAACAATCAACGCGCGTTTGTTTGTGTACTTCACTCAATTCGTGTGGTACCCATTTTTCGAGCTTTTTAACTTTTCCAAGTTGTTTTAAGTGAACGAAAACTGTCTTATCACTTACACCGAAGCCTGCTGCTAGCTCTGAAGTGGTTTGTGACGGAGCCGCTTCCACGATCACCTTCAACTCTTCATTGTCAACAAGGGTCTCCGGCCGGCCACGGGGTTGGTTCTGTAGGTTAAAATTTCCAGAACGAAAACGTTGGAACCAAAAACGTACAGTGCTTTCTTTTACAGTAGCTTGGCCATACACATAATTAATCCTTCGAGCTGTTTCTGCAGTGTTAGTGCCGCGTGCCGCGAACTCGTATTCGTAAATATAGCGATATTTCAAGTTTTCCATTTTGTCAATAAAACGAAAGCAAAGACAAATTTAATGGCGAAAAAACAAATGAATTACGAAATTCAAAACAAGAATAGACGAACATACATTCAAAATAAATTTGAATTTGGAATTCCAAACCAAATCCTAAAAATTTGAAGTCAAAGTGGCCAGTTTATCAAAACGCTAATTTCAAAGGTAAAACCTATTATATTACAGAATAGGGTTATCAGTTTCGTATTAAAAAACGTTGTTGTCTTATTTGTTAGTTAAATATGGTATTTCTTGTTACAAAACATTTAATTTGATGTTTATTTACTTTAATACTTTTTAATTTCAGTAGAAGAATAATATCATTATGCTTATTAAATGAAATAATTAATCCAGACCTGTATGACACAACAGAATATTCTCATATAATATTACCCCTTCATTTTAATTTTTGATAGCAACACAGTCTTTTTTAGCCAACCAAACGTCACAGGTAAAATAACTCTAAACGCAGCATAGTAGTATTTTTAGTATAGATACATGTCTGTACATGGGAAATACCTCTTCATATACCTGCCGATGTGTGCGAATAGACAGCTCTGGTGTTTATAGGGTAAGATTTCAAGCCAACAGGTGGCTCATCGGAATCTTATTCATAGGTTTGAATGATGTATATTTACATATCTGCAGGATATAGTGTGTGAGCGTTGCAATCAGATGTCTGCCCGATTGGGCAGCGTTCGAGTGTTACGTAACGCAATTTTTGAAGATTTGAATGTAACGCGCAGTAACGTTGTTGTTTAGACCCCTCTCCCCCCCAAAACGTTAGGTAACGCTCAATTACGCATATTTTTATTTAAATTGAGCAAAAAAAAATAGGTCTAATTTGTAGCAACTTTGCTAACTTGGGTTATTATTTTTTTTATTAAAAAAACAAAGCTACGTAACACGTTCGAAACCCAAAGTCACGTATCGTAACGTTTTACAAGAGCCCCCCTCCCCCTAAAAAGCGCTACGTAATACTTGAACGCTCCCTTGACTTTGCCACTGCCATTACATATACATATACATTTTTATAAATGTAGCGTAACTTCAATATTTAGATTAACATGTTTTATATCTAACTATACATATATTATTAATTTATCCAACAGCAAAAGAATATGGTCTATTTTTGGCATCTGAAGAGGACAACAAGAAGGGAATATGGCTGGAGGCGTCGCGGAGTCTCGACTACTACATGCTAAGAAACGGAGATCTGCTGGAGTACAACAAAAAGACGAGGAACCTGCGAGTCAGGATGTTGGATGGTGAGTTCATCGTGATCTGGTGACGGCCCTGGGTAAGAGGTGATATGCTTCATTGTACGACACAGGCTATCACTGTCGGGGTATTTCTTGCGCAAATAACTCCGACGTTGTGACTAGGCTACCGCGTTGGAGCGGTTTAGGGTTTGGCTCTTTTAAGCAATTGGTTAAGGAGCCACGCATTTGCCAAACCGCTTGTTGTACGGAAGTTCAGGGGTTTCGATAGTCATTTGCGAATCACTACGTTTGCTCTATATATGTACAATGTACTTATATGTATCACAGCATTTTCATCATAACATTGGATCAGTAAGATGTAGAATGGAAACGATTCAAGGTATGTTACCGACATACAGTTTTACCACATCTATTCTAAAAGATGCAGTTTAGTCCCTATAAACAGGGGGTAATAATAGTCCTTAAATCCAAAATAAAAAGTAATAGTTCCTATAACTAATCAAAGTCATCACGAACATTGAATATATAGGCTGTAAGGTAAAATAACAAGGTTAACAAATAAAAAAATAAAAATTCGTAATAATTGTTTACTCAAATTCGAATAATACATGCTTTTTGTGAAATTAATGGCTTAATCAGAATGAATACATATTATCTCCAGATAATGTTGTATCGGAGTCGCTACTACGCTACGCTAGATAAGAAGTCTTAATTACAAAATTTCGTAATAATTAAATAAAAGCATATTATGACAATTTCATAATTTGAAAAATGCAAGATGTTTTAATTTATATATAATCTTGTACTAAAATATTCTTGTCCCTAAATGTGTATGGAACTAAATAAAATTTTACTATTCCTATTCTATTAATAATTTTTACTACTCTATTTCTATAGAGGAGTATTATAGAGGGTTATAAAAAGTAGAGTTGCCTACTCTCTCGTTTAGCTCGGGAGCAACTCTATTTTTAAGCTCGAGAGAAGTATCTTGAATCATTCACCACTATGAATTTGAGGATTGTACTCCTAGGAAGGATTCTATCCTTCCTTCTCTGGTTAAAAAAACATTCGCCTAAGGGCCGCTTTTCAATCGTCAGATAAAAATTAACCCTACGAATAAATTATACCCATCGCATTTAAACACGAAATAAAAAAAGAAACAGAGATAGTTTTTTCCCAGGGTTATCTTTTATCTGAGGATTGAAAAATCGGCCCTTAAAGTACTTTGCTCCCTTAGTAAACA
Organism: Calycopis cecrops; assembly: GCA_001625245.1. Classification (NCBI taxonomy): domain Eukaryota; kingdom Metazoa; phylum Arthropoda; class Insecta; order Lepidoptera; family Lycaenidae; genus Calycopis; species Calycopis cecrops. The sequence continues at coordinate 245,116 of LUGF01025230.1, forward strand.
ATCTATTATTTGATAATGATTTTCTTAAGTTACTATTTATTTTAATAATACCATAAATAACAGAATAACTTTTGTCCCTCAGGCACCGTGAAGACTTTGTTGGTAGACGACAGCCAGGTGGTAGCTAATCTCATGGTGGTCATATGCACCAAAATCGGCATCACCAACTACGACGAGTACGGACTGGTAAGAGAACCCATAGTACATACTAGGGATACTCCTCCTACGACTCGGCTCTTCAAAGATCATGTTTCGGACGGGTACATTACTGCTACTTTCCAAATTGGACTGGTTCAAGGACGTGCTTTTCGCTCACAATACTCCTCGATGTCTACCTTGTTCTTTACCTAATTTCTGATGGTTTGTGAAGGTGCCAGGTTCTATCTCGATATCTTGGTCTTAATGATGGTTACTGGCGTCGGTAGTCACGTTAATAATCAGGAAGTTCGTTTGACCCTTATGTAAATAATCAAGCTACACTCGCAACATAAGTTCACACAGATCTACCGCCTATTAAATCATTATATGACATCATTTTACGAGATTGCTTCGTGATGTCATAATTATTTAATAACTCGACAACACTTGAGCATGTAAGCAAATACAAGGAAGAGGTAGGGCGATGCTGCATTGCAGCGAAATTGAGCTGGTACAACCGGGGAGGTACCTCTCGCTTATATATAACAGTGAAGTAACGTAGTAGTTTAGTAAGAGGTAGTGCCACACTGCATGCTTGCATGCAGTCGAATTGGGCCGGCACGACCGGGGAGGTACCTCTCGCTTACACGAGACCGGCGTAAAGTGACAGCTGAGCTGTCGCGTTTCGTGCGGTGTGTAAGTAGCCGGTGGCCCATGGAGGTGGGAGGAGAAAGGAGGGCAGCGCATCTGTATAGTCTCTATGCGGAAGTTTGTGGGCGTCGGTAGTCATGAAAATGGCTCCGACTGCTCGTTTACCCTCCTATACCATAAAAAAATTTAAAAAAAAGTCTATGCTGTCGCGATTTGGACAGAAGGAGGAAGCGAGAGCAGCGATTGCGTAACAATTGTGCGTGTGTGTCGATAGTCATCACGGAGCTCCGGCTGCTCGTTCGCCCCTTTACAATATTAATTAAATAAATCTACATCTCGTTTGTTTCCAGGTACGTGAAGAGCAGAAAGAGGAGGCGGATCCATGTGAGAAGCCCAACTATGGCACACTTACCCTCAAGAGGAGACACCAGGAGAAAGAGCGAGACGCTAAGATGGAACAACTGCGGAAAAAGCTCAGGACTGATGATGAAGGTGAGTAGACACAAATAAACATATCTATTTCACAGGGCAGAGCCATTAGATTTCTGCGTCAGATAAGTGAAAATAACACTAGATAGATCAGACTTTTTATTTTTATTTTAAAGGAAAACCAACAGCTTATAATAATTGTAGAAATAGTTTAAACATTTTAAAGCAAGTTATTACAGGTATTCACTAGTAGAAATAGAATAAATATAGTTTACATACATGTTAATCATATAAATAAAAAAGTATCAAAATTATAAGTCCGTAAAATAACAACATTTAGCAATGGCAGTACTTAGGTACAGTTACCAATATCATTTTTGTACAATTATATGTTATTACTTCCAGTGAATTGGGTGGAACCTTCGAAGACCCTCCGCGAGCAAGGCATCGAGTGGTCAGAAACCCTCTTGCTTCGGAGGAAGCTGTTCTTCTCGGACCGCAACGTGGACTCGCGCGACCCCGTGCAACTCAACTTACTGTACGTGCAGGCGCGCGACGCCATACTCGCGGGCACGCACCCCATCACGCAGGACAAGGGTGAGTTGCGTACAGACGAGCGTTTAGCGTCGGTGACGTCATGAGCGCTGTATATAGATATCGGATCATATACAAAACGAATAGGTGGGAGTGAGAGGCGAGTAGTGTTCGAGGAAGATGTACTAGGTATGCTCTAGGTGACATGTAGGTATCTATAGATGATTAAGCGATGCTTCACAATGCTTGGTTGGGCAAGAGAGCTTATAAAGCGGAGACAACGCTGTGAGAACGAAGCAGTTATTAATATAACCAGTACCTTGCTGCAATGCAGCAGAATTGACCTCGACGAAAACAATTATGAAGGTCTATCTCTAGTCTCTCAGTGAACTGATAACCATGATGAGTATGACGAATTTTAAGCATAATACGCTTAGCAGTCTACTACTTATATATAGCTTATCTGAATGTATTTTTCATAAGTTTCTGTTTGTTTCAGCATGCGAGTTTGCCGGCATCCAGTGTCAGATACAGTTTGGAGACCACAAGGAAGACAAACACACGACCGGGTTTCTAGAGTGAGTATAGATTAGCCTATTTAACCTAAGTTGTAATATTCCTTCACATTCTACTACAACAATTCTTAGTCTATCTAGCATTAGCAAGGTAGATGAAATAAAGAATACATCGAATATTGTTGATAATGTAAATAAAAAAATTGTTAAGTATGAAGTCTAGTTTTTGTATAATCAACTACAGCAAGAGAAGTAGTACTTAAACATACTAAAGTTTTTATTTGAATAATTCCGTAATCAAATCAAATGGCGCTCACTTTTTGCGTTTCCTGTAACATAATATTTCCGTCCTTTTTCACGAAATCACTCTCATACAAATTATTTAGCAACCGAGAGGAAACATGTTGCACGCCTAAAATACTGCTCTATTTCAGTCTAAAGGAATTCCTGCCCTCATCGTACATGAAGGTGAAAGGGATCGAGAAGAAAGTATTCAAGGAGCACAAGAGACACGCGGGACTCAGCGAACTGGACGCTAAAGTGTTGTACACCAAGAGCGCGCGCGACCTCAAGACCTACGGCGTCGCCTTCTTTCTCGTTAAGGTAAAACGTCGAGCTTGTGAAATAACTAAATTAAACGTCAAAAATATAGTCTTATTGTTAAGGTGTTTAGCAAGATTGATGCGTTGTCACCAAATGTAGTAAAGGACCTTTGCGATGAAAATAATATTAGAGAAAAGTTCTGTCGTGTTTGGGCCTGTTTTGGAAAACATTAGTTAGATAAAGGCAGGCAACACTGTCTACAAACGTGTAACGCAGTGTGATACGTAAACGGATATTATTATTATTATAAATTATTTGGCAGTTATTATTTGATCATATTTTTTTTTAAATTACTTAATCCTATTTAATTCAGAGCTATTGATTTTTAACTTTCAATGGTGTACCTGACTCATTTTAACCTGTGGTAATTTTAATATCACAAAATTGCCTTAGAAATTCAGATCAACGCAAACATTTCAGGAAAAGATGAAGGGCAAAAATAAGTTAGTCCCCCGTCTGCTCGGCGTGACCAAGGACTCGGTCCTGCGACTGGACGAGAAGACCAAAGAGATACTGCAGACCTGGCCGCTGACGACTGTGAGACGGTGGTGCGCCAGTCCCAACACGTTCACACTGGACTTCGGCGATTACAGGTTTGTTCGTATTCACTTTGGGTAGTGTAAAGCTGCATGCATGCTTCGGCTACATAGCCGAATTGGGATAGCATGACCGAGTTACCTCTCGCTTACACGATACCGGCATAGTGACAGCTGTCCTGTCGAGTTTCCTGTGGTGTGTAAGTAGCTGGTGGCCCATGGAGGAGGGAGGAGGAAGGAGGAAAGAGGTCACTTTTCGCATAATGAGTTTATAAACTCTCTGCGTACGTCTATGGGCGTCGGTAGTCGAAAGTCGGAAGTCGTCACGAAAATAGCTCCAACTGCTGCTCTGCATAGAGTTTGTACAATTTCCTTGGCCCTCCTTCCTCCTGCCACTTCCATGGGCCATCATCCCAACAATACTTTGAATCAGAAATGTATTTCATCTATTCATTGTGGCGTTATTTGTCTGATCCGAGCAATACACAAAACACTGAAGACTTTGAACGTTACGTTTCTCTCGCAGCGACCAGTACTACTCGGTACAGACGACCGAGGCGGAACAGATCCTGCAGGTGATAGCGGGGTACATCGACATCATTGTACGCAAGCGGCGCGCGCGCGACCACCTCGGGTTGGACGGCGACGAGGCGTCCGCCATGTTGGAGGACTCCGTGTCGCCATCCAAGTGAGTATTACTTTTAACCAGTTGGATAATCAAAATGAGTTAATTACTTTTACTCGGTCAGGTAATTCATCCGAGTGAGTTTCATTACTTTTACCCGCGTATAAGTTCCGCATATGTGGAAGTAAGATATTTAGTGGCGTTGGTACAGGCTACTATACCTTCGCGTCATCAACATACTACGTAGCACAGGAAAGTCCACTTACATAAAATCGTAGCGCCGCTTGTCTACGCGGTATTACAAGTGTGTGCTACTAAATATAGGTCATTGATACTTGATAATTTTAAATTTTCACTTCTATCGACAGTCTCTATGATATTGTATGTTGTTTTTTTTTTATCAACCGCACCTGCTATTAGTTGTCCAATTGTTTTCTTACTTACCTCATATCTCTCAAAAATCTAAACTGATTTATATTGTTGAAACATCGGTAGAAGCATCTTGGTAGCCCAAGTGTTCGAATATATTAGTAAGTTTTTCTTAATTTAAATAATAAAAAACTAAAATATTAAAACGATAAGATATCATTGATTCGGTATTTCAAAATCACTATTAAATTGTCTGTTTATTTTCTATATAGTAAATCCTTGTATTGTCGTCCGGCTGATGATGAGTAAATCCTTGTATTGTCATTTGAGACTGATGTGTTATGTTTATTGTTTTCTAGAGCAAACATAATCCAACACGACACATTCAAGTCTGGTAAAGTGAACACAGAATCAGTGGCCAAACCGGCGGTGTTGAGACCCGGTGCTGAGGGTGAGTTGATTAATATCGATGTAATTGTAAATATATTTATTTATTTTTAATTGTATATTTCGAACGTAAATATTATACGATCCAATAACGTGATGCTATGTTATAGTAATTTAAATTGATTTAATTTGATCTCATTAAAAAAAAAGCATTGTGTGACACCTACTCCACTAATCTGTTAAATGATAATTATGATTCTTTAATGAAAAAATGCATTGAAACTTTTTAATTTTGTTTCAATGGAATAGAAAGAATTTCCACGTTCTTCTTTTCCTTTCTTTATTAATTTATCTATTCTTAATAATATCCCTGTATTACTGTTACTTATAAAGAAACTTTCTTTAGTTCTCATACTTCCATAGTCCGAGAAACACAGTATTTTGTTTTTATTTCGTCCTTAATTAATTATTTACTTTTGATATGATATTAATGGATATGTAAAATTGTAAAAATAGTCTTATTAGCCCATTACTTATAGAGTGCTTTAGCTGTAATTTTGCCTATATAAATCACGTACAAACATTATATACATGCTTGCCTTTATGAAATACTTTTATAAACTTAAATCTTCATAAGATGATGAGATTGGAAATTTTCAATAATACAAACTTTTAACTCTGTACATATTTACTAAGCTAGGATGTTAAGTGGAAATTCTATAAGAAGTATTATTTGTTTGTTTATTAAAGTTCTGGAAAATATCTGTCTTTCCAAATCAGTTATACCAAATTAAAATCTATATCCATTCTAAATTTCATATCAATTATGTTATTGGTTTCTGAGTCAAAGAATAATAAACATACATACATACACATACATACAAATTTACACATTTATAAAATGGGTAGGATGAATGAACATGATTTTTCTATAAGAAGTTATAATACGGAGTATATTGAAACTTCTTCTATCAACTATAAAGTATGTATATATTTTTAGATGTAAGGGAGATACCGTGATGATCGCCTTAGTTAAAATAAAAATCAAAATATTTCAATGTATAAATACTTTTTACCGCTAGACATTTTTAATTTAATTTTATCAATGAAGTGTATAAATTGATACTGTTTTTACATACATTGAAGATCCAATACCTGACACATCTCAAAACACCGTGACACTTGAAATAATTCTTATTATTTAACAATTAAAGATAAAAAGCACATGTGTGTTTAACATAGGCATGGAAAAATCTAAATTGAGTTTTGTATTTAAGTAATGGCACATTTTAGATACAATTAGAAAGAAAAATATTGTATAAGTATGCATGCATTACATTACAGCATTGTAGATCAAAGAGAGATAAACTCTCCAAGCATGTCTTGAGTGAACCGCTTGGATCGACTTCACTCAAACTTAAAACTTACAAACTGGTGTCATATTGGTTTTCAATTATGTGAAATCAAACAAAAAAATGTTGCTAGCTATGAAATATTTGCTTCTGAATATAGTTGCGAATCTTTGATATAATAGAAAATTAATTACTTTTAATATCTAATTGATGTTAGGAAATTATAATATAATATAATTTATGTGGATTTCTCTGAATATTGTAACAATGATAGCTGGCAACATTGTGTCATGTATTATGTAATATATATTTGCCGCTTCAGCTTTCGATGATGTGCGTTGTGCGTTGGTTTGTAGGTGCGAAATCGTTTGCGGTGGGGCACATGACGGGCGCGCAACAGACCACGGTCTCTGGTCAGGTCATTACCGGACACACCTCGCCCGCTGTCAGTATTTGTTTTTTTTTAAAGCTTTTTTATGAGCAAGGAGCATGATTTTAAGGTGCTTATTACAAGGCATGTATTTAGTATACTAACTTCAAGGTTTAAGTGATCGCATGTTAGTTAGTGTTTATTAATGTACTATATAATGCCATCTACATTTTATATAATAAACTAACCCCATAAGTTTAACTCAACTTACATTTCTCTCTATAATAATTAATATTAGAATAGTATAAGTTATTATTCATGTACATTTCGATCATAATTATCAAATAAGTAAAACAACTGTAATCACAAGAGATGAGCAAATCCTTTACATACTTGTAGTTGACACCGACTATAGTGGACCTACTTAGTAATGTTAAGTTTTACCTCACTGCAGATGAGGTATTTGAAGTATAATAATAGTTATGTCACATATTATGTTATGTATGTATTTTCAATTTATTTATTCATCTTCATTTACAACACCTGCACACTTGGTAAATTATATAGGGATTTTAAAATCTGGAATTTATTCCTGTCGCATGTATGTCAATTTCAGCATAGACTAAATATGACAATAAAGTGCATTTGAAAATTCACAAGTTTTAAAACTAATGATTTTTAAGTACCTAGAAGATTGAGCCGTTGTTAGTTTGTTGTTTTTATTGTTTTTACTCACTCTGTCATTAGCATAATTTTCTTTTGTCTATTTAGTAAGTAGACGATAATATCAAATATTCAACTAATTCAATTTAATTTGTGTTGTGACAGTTTGATATATCATAAATCATAATTAATTTGCTTTAAGTAGATACTGATAATAACCGGTAGATTTATTTTTCTAACAGTCAAATAAATTTTGCTTGTTTCATGCATACTAACATGGATGAATACAGTCTACGAAATCGGATGTGTAGGTAACTTGTATAATGTTTGTTTTTACCTAGATACACCACCACTCACCTTAATATGATATATTATTGGTATTTATACTGGTTCTGGACAAGTTACGAACGACATTACAAAATATGTACACACAATAAGAAATAACATTACAAATAAATATATATTTAATCGACGTCGTTGCCTTTAAAATATATTAATTAAAATATTTAGACTTATTTTTTTTAACTTATATTTTTTTTTAAGTTTTTTTTTGAACTTACAATAACTTAAAAGTAACTAGTAATGATGTTTTATTTTCTATTATTAAAACTTTTAGGACAGAAGTCCTTGTTTTGTAAAATGAAAAGCTAAAGATACTGATAGTAAATTTGCACCTTACAAGGCATATTCTGTTTATTTTATCAAATAAAGTTGAGAAATTGTTAATTGTTATAGATATACGGTGTTGTTATAAAAGCGTTGAAGTTATGAATTATTTATTTAATAACATATTAACACAAACTGACTTAACATAAAGGTGGTTTTTCCTGGGTTAGTTCTATTACAGCGTTCACTTTGTATTTACACGCACATGTATTATCACTAAGACAATAATCATCATCAGCATATATGTTGCAGGCGTCCCAAGTGCAACAGACGCGGGTGACGTCGATACTGACGGAGCCGCAGAGAGCGCTGCTGTCCACCATCACCACTGGACGCGAGATCATCAAGCAGACTGAGGAGAGGCTCGTCAGGGTGAGCTATCATTACTTACTTTTAACGAGAAGTTACTGCATAGTATCCCATAGCATTCGAATTAAACCGAAACGACCAGGTACTTCTCATAGGTCACCAAGATATCAGGATATCAAGTGACTTCATCCGCGAATGATAAACATGATCATACCAAAGAAATAATTAAGAAAAAGATTGTATTGTACAATATTTTTCTTCAATCATTAGATACATCAATCATGTACAATCGTTAGTTTTTTTTATTTATGATATTGTTTGGTTTTTCTCCACCAGGCCGCGCTACCTGACCTCGGACAGGACGCGGGCTCGATCAAATGGAAGCAGAGCACCATGGACACGAGCAAGCAGGTGGTGACGTCACAGATAGCCGCCATGAACGCCGCCACAGCTCAAGTGGTCACGCTCACCGCCGGTTAGTTCTTTACTGATTGTAATATATGCCTCTCGCTCGCACATCAGCGTGAAGTGTTGCCAGATTATACATGGTATGTGACAATTGACTAAGAGTTGTAAGTCCGAGTCGATTGAGTAAAGGCCCTTTCTTTCCATATCCTCTAACGTCATCCTTCCACCCAACCAATTTATTCAAGAAGCAATGCCAGCAAGTCAAGAATGCTTCCTATGCTTTTGTACGAAAATTTAAGATCAATATAGATTATTTTTAAAATCAAAATAATAAAGTTTATATTTATCTTTCCCCGATTGTTTCAACTATTTCAAATATTTACTTTGATCCAGGTGCTTCAGAAGAGGTGGACCATACTGCAGTGGGAGCAGCCATTACCACCATCACAACCAACTTGCCAGAGATGACTAAGGGTAAGTAATCAGTTACACTGATTACATAGTTTCATAGTCTGCAATCATAAAGTCCAGGCCATACACATTAGATTTCTATATATTAATTATTGTTTGCGTATCTATTAATCACTTAAAAAAATCTTATTTACTGAAATTAAATTTAATCTTTATTTTATTTTAGCGGTTTCTTTTTTCTTAATCCTTAAGAAAAAAATTATGATATTTTTTCATTATTTCATCTCACTTGTTGTCAAATTTCATTATTCTGCAGACAACAATGTGATCTTATAAGGGGTAAATCTTATAGAATCACTTTGTTGTCCGTCTGTCTTTATTTTATTCAGGCACGGAATTCTAAATACTAATGTGGTTGCCTTGTATTTGTAGGCGTTCAAATGATCGCCGCACTAATGGAAGACACGGATAACGGCGACCGCCTCTTGGACGCGACGAGGAAGCTGTGTAGCGCCTTCACCGACCTCATGAAAGCGGCTGAACCTGAAACGAAAGAGGTAATTATCTCTTATTTGGGAAATTATCTCTGCCAAAAACAATTCCTTTGCATTCCGCAAGGAAATTCTGGCATGACTAGTCGTGTTTTTTTGGCCAGCCAGACCTTTTATGGCCAGTGATACCTAATAAAAGCTGGCTTGTTTTATGTTCATACTGATATTGAATATGAAATAATGAAATTAATTGAATTGTTTCTATTCTTCCAGCCACGTCAGAATCTGCTCAATGCGGCATCAAGAGTCGGTGAAGCTTCAACAAGTGTTCTTCACACCATCGGCGAAGAAACTGAAGAGGACAAGGAAACCCAGGTAAATAATAGTAGCGAGGACCATAGTAAAATGAAAAAGTCATTTCTGTACAGAAAACTCAATTACTGTTACGACAATTTTTATAAAGTGTTCTTTGGTAAAGATAAACAAGAGTTCGGATCTGATTTTGAAGTCGATCTGTCAGATGATAACATAAACGTAAAGAAATATGACGACGATGGTCTGTATGAGGACATAGACCCGAACAGTTCCTGGCGTAAAACTCTAGATATAATACACGAGGAATCAGATAGCGATTACTATAGGAGTCTGGAATATAGTAATACCTTTTTCAAGGCCCCCTTAAAACCTACAGACAAACAAACACGCAGTATAAATGGTGATAAAAATAGTGATTATGAATTAATTTTGAAAAATTGTGAGGGCTATTTAGAAGGTACAAATCAGAATGAGAGTGATAATAAGAATAAAGGCATTCCAAATCTATATCCTAAAACAACTTCAGACAAAATATATGATTTTAAAAAAGATTACTCTAATCACAATTACGTAAATGTTGATTTCAATAAACCAGATCATGATTATGTTAATGTTAATTTAGACAGACGCACAAAGAATGACATTCTTCGAGAGCAATTCTTTCTTTCCCCCAACAATAAAAATGATATCAACGATAAACATAATAATGTTAATGATAAAAATGAAATAAATAGTAAATTTAATAAATTTTATGATAAAAAAATTGAATGTCAAAGTATTCGTAACGATGTTACAAAATCTAATGACGATATAAAAGTATCGGGTTCTATAAATATGAAATTGCTTAATTTAGACAAATATAACCGAGTACTCACAACCACAGAGACATTTGTAGAGAAAGCTGAAGCTAGCTTTACTAAAAACGTACTTAATAAAAGAAAAGATGACTTTGAGACTTTCATTAAAAAGAGTGAAAAATATTATACGAGTGAACATAGGGATAGGGAGACGAGCGTACTTAATAACTCCAGTAGCTCAAACAATACTCCCAAAGGTAAGACTGAAATTCGCATCATATACAATCCGACATTCTTGACTACGGGTGACTGTTGTGCCAAAGGCTTCTGTCAGTTCTGTCGCAAACGATGCCGGCGCACTGACTTAAAATGTTGTCCAAAATGTGTCTGTCTTGAATTAGAGTTAAAAGAAGTTTTTAAAGAAAATTGGTTAAACATTCTTTTGATTTTAGCGCTGATATTTGTTTTAACTGCTGTGGTAATTCAAGGGCTGTTGGCAAAGGTCGGTTGTGTAGGCGATGACGAACAACAGAAATGCTTTGAACTGTTCCATTAAATCTAAACATAATCTTTTATTATCTTATTATTACACACCATCTAGTGGATGTACAAGTGCATAATTGGTTAAAATGATATCACCAGTCAATAAGCGCAATCATGTGTTGTTGAACTGTATGGACAAAATACTACTGGTATATTAAATTAGTTTCACTGAAAGCTGTGGCAATTTATTGTGTGCCATAGTTCTTTTTTTTTGTCTCGCTGACAAATATTGTGGTCCTCTGTGCTATGTCGAAGATTCAATATTAGCAATGCTTTATAACAAAAAGCATTTGTATTAATTTTAAATTAATAATACCTCACACTAAGTCTAGGATACGAAATCTCGTAAATACAATCTTATCAGGGTTATAACAACCTAATCTTAAGACATACTATTATTTTTTTCTCACCAAATCGAACTATTTTTGTATGTTTTATTGTTTACCATCTTATAAACTTTGATTTTCATTGTTTAATTTCTTGATTTATTAAATTTCATTCAACTATAACTTTTATTATTTTCGGTAGCTATTTTTTTATTATATCTTATTTTTCTAGTATCATATTTCTTTAAAATGTAAGAATATCTAGTTTTTACCAAGTTATACAATCATCTTATTAAAATCTATTTTATTATGCTTAGACATTTTTATATTTTTTTCTAAATATGTACAATGCCATATAATATTAAGATCTTTTGCTGTCCTTTTCCTTGTTGTAACCATTTTTGAACCAATCTCAAAATTGTTTTATTTTGTTATTATTATTTCTTTTATATTTTTATTTGAAAAGACAAAAGAAAGGAAAAAGACTGCGAAAATTTGTTTATTATTTTTAAGATTGTTTGTTTTAAAGACTTCTGACCTGCAGATTTTTTGTAAGTGGTGTTATTTTTGCATTATTCATTACTTTTTTATTCATACCTATACATAAATTCTATAATATTCTAACAAACATCCTACACGAAAACGAAATATCCATTCGTGTGCGTTTCTTTATTGCTTGTAATTTTAATGATTTGTTTGCAAGAAATAGGTATAAAAAATATATTTTGAGTTGTTATTGAGTGCAAATCTCAAAATATACTGCGGACTATTCATGACAAGTTTCGCAATTGCAATAGAAAACTTTAAAATAAACAAACACTTTATATAAGTTCTAATGTTACTAATACATGTACTTAAACTAATGTCTTAATGTTACTTAATTTCTCGAAGACAAATATTTATAAAGTTCCTAGTAATGTACTTGTCATTTGTTGTATTCTTAAGCTATACTTAGCACATAATAATTATTTCTTTTAGAATACCAATTAATTTGATCACAGTAGCAATTTAAAAATACTACTTTTTATGAATTTATATTAAAAAGTGTTACTTCGTCATATATTTTATTAAGTACAGTACTGTTACAAAGTTATTTTATCAGTTTACAATTAGTAAACTGTTAAAATAACATTGCTTCAACGTTTTTTATTATATAAAATCTTTTATGTAGGTACTTTTAATAAATAATTGCGTGTGCTAAGTAAATAAGTGATAATTACCTTAGCCAAACAATTTTGAGCATCTATAGTTTATAATATTTTGGTTGTGGTTTTAAAGTATTATTTAATTTAATTTTTGTTAATGCAATTATTTTGTTGTTGGTTTTGTTTATACACATGTGGTGTTTCAATATTAATTCATTTTGGACATAAGACACCATGCGTTGGCTAAAACTGTTTAGCAATTTTATATATATCACACATATAAGTTACTATAATACATTACCTTTAAATAACATATCAAACCAATATCGAATCTAAAAGTTCATTAAAGTAACATGGGAAATAATGTCTATTAGAAAGCACCCCTAACAACTAGTTGTAGTAAGACGTAATATTAAATATTATAAAGATTTGTGAACAATGAAGAATTCCGCAAGAATCCATTCTGGGGACATAATTGTTTGTCATATATAAAATTAACTTTTATTTCATTATCGCATCATTCGTTTTATACTTCATAACAAGATAGAGAATAGACATGGGTTTAGTTTATAAATTGTAATCAATTATGTTGCCAATAAGTTCAGATGTTGGTTTGTAATTCGATTTGATGCCATATTATTTTTGTTAATACATTTGCTTTAACATATAATATTGTATTTTTTATTTACAACTAACTGTCTTGAAAGTAAATGTAGTGACAAAAATATTACTAATAACAACCCATATAATGCTTTTATTAAAACTTGTAAATATGCCAGTTTGACAAGGAAGTGAATAAATATAGAACCAGTTTGTATGGAGCGGAGGCCAAACATAAGATGATGAGACTAGTAGCGGACTATTATAAAATTGACGTTCTAGTGTTTAATATTAAAATCTACACCAAACGACATATAACTAGGTATAACGGGTGTAATTGTACAATAAATTATAGGGAATTAAATATATGTAGATAAAAATAGTTATTGGCTAATGTTGAATATATGTACATGAAATATCTACAAGATTTTGAAGCCAGGCTACTAATAAACTATTAAAATATTGTAACGTTTCATGTTTTAAATAGGGATGTTTGGCATCTTTTTAATTTACGATCAAATAGATGTACTATACAAATTTGTCGCTTCTAATACTATGCCAAAAAGACGGTTGTCTGTGATATACAAAGGAAATATTTATATGTCCTATATTTTTTTAATTTGAATTTATGAATGGTATAACGTTTTACTTGAATGAGCTTGTAAATGAATCGATACAGAGAAATGTAGGTCGCATTTATGAGGCGTGACGAAAGGAGCTCGGCACCCGGTGACACAAATACGATAGGAAACATAACTGGACGGCGGAAACTATTAGTGGAACATGTTCTACATACTTGTAGTTCATCGTCGGCGAAGCGTTTGCATACATTGGAGATAATAGACTTATTATATTTTTATTTGGCGACCTTGATGTAGCAATATCTGAGGAAAATTTAGTAAGAGGCAGTGCCGCACTGCGTGCATGTTTTGAATTGGGCCAGCACGACAGGGGTACCTCCCCGGTCGTGCCTTTCGCTTACACGAAACCGGCGTAAAGTTGCAGTTATGCTATCGCGTTTTGTGCAGTGTGTAAGCAGCCGGTGGCCCATGGAGGTGGCAGGAGAAAGGAGGGCAACATCTGTATAGAATCACTGACAAAAATAAAATATGAATTATGAGTTACAGGTTATCAAATAAAGCAAATTAGATTATAGAGATGTATGGTTTTCCACTATGCTCAAAGCAGCTTTTTATGGTAACTTTAAGATTTTTGAACAGTACAATCATAGGGTAATAATATTGAGAATTAAACTGAGTCTGAGCTATTATAATCTAAAGAGGTCAACAATGATAAAAACAATAGCAAAAGTTCTAATACTAAACGAAAGTTAAATATTGAGTGCAGAGGGCAACATGTGTACATATCGAATGCATATCATACCGCGTGCGTCATCATCTCAGTCGGGAGTCAGTTGCACATCTGTAAAACACCATCATCTTACACTCTATTATTATTTTTATCGATAAAATATCACATTTTAATACTTATTATCCTATACCCGATGAAGACAAATCTAAAAACACGAAAACCATACAAAAATTGTTCAGCTGTTCTCGAGTTATTAATAACACAACTTTGTTTTTTAAATACTAGTTGCGTTCTGCGGTTTCACTCCCGTAAGTTTCGATCCCGTGGAAATACTAGGATGAAAAATAGATGTTTATGAATAGATTTGAAGGAGTATGGTAACTGACATATTCAGAGATAGATAAATCCTACTAATATTATAAATGCGAAAGTTTGTAAGGATGTTTGTTACTCTTTCACACAAAAACTACTGAACGGATTTTCATGAAATTTTACCGTAATAGCTTTCATATCAGTATAACATAATAAGTTAAAATTTTGAATCATTTTTGAATTTCGAAACCCACGCGGGCGAAGCCGCGGGCGGAAGCTAGTTAAGATATATTTCTGAGATGATAATCGTTTGTTCAGGACATCCTGTTGTCGCTGGCGAAGGCGGTGGCCAACACAACAGCGGCGCTGGTACTCAAGGCGAAGAACGTGGCCGCCCAGTGCAAGGACGAGCAGCCGCTGCAGAACAGCATCATAGCGGCCGCCACGCACTGCGCGCTCGCCACCAGCCAGCTGGTAGCCTGCGCCAAGGTGAGTGGCTACACTGTCGCCTGGTGTGCGGCTTGTGAGGTTACTGGAGGGGAAGAGCCGAGTAGAGCGCTGCATCTGCATAGCATAGCAACTGTGCAAATATATATGGACGTCGGTACCTAATCATCAAAAACCTCTGATTGCTCGTTTGCACAGTAATACCTACTACATAAAGAAAAAACATAGCCCTATCCGTCGATGCCTCTAGGACTTATACTAAAAGTAAGTTTGTATGATCAAGGCACGGCGTTTGGGCAATGTGTAGTCTAACAAGTAATATTTGTCGTTTCTATAAGTGACCCATCATACCTTAAACAGAATAGATCTTTTATATTTTACTGTATGTCTTTTGAAAAGTGCAGTATAAGAATTTAAGTTAGTCCAGGTTTCCTAATAGGAAAGGCTAGATTTTGATTACTATTTAGTATTGTTAAAGTTAAGATACATCAATACAATCAGATATAGATCTGTCTGACTAACAAGCCCAATTTGTAATTACCTAATAAAATTGGAAGCTATTACATGTCCGGAAAGTTTTCACGACGTTCGCAGTTTAATTTTTCTATCTTAGTTAACATTGCTATTGTGTTGTACAGGTGGTAGCGCCAACACTACACAACCCGGCGTGCCGCGAGCAGCTGATCAGCGCGGCGCGGCAGGTGGCCCAAGCGGT
>LUGF01025230.1:266393-287199 GCA_001625245.1 Calycopis cecrops
GCGAGCTGCCCGCCAGTGGTGCGGCCTTCGGCGCTTCCTTCAACCGCCTGCTGGGCGTGTCCGTCGAGCTGGCCGGACAGACAGAGGTATTATTATATTATACTTGCTGTTACCCGCGGCTTCGCTCGCATGTTAGATAACAAAACTGTACATATTTAGAGCCGATGGCACTCTTCTTCAGTCTTTTAACTATCTCCATACTCACATCCGTTGATCCGATTTGATGTGAAAGTAAGACAAATAAACACACTTTCGTATTTATAATATTAGTATGGATATGCGACAGGATAGGGGTAGGTTCCCATTTCGACTCCAAACTCCAAGGCTCCAAGTTCTGACGGTTGACCAGGAAATGTGTAAATGCAAAACTTTGTGTCAATCACAGTTATAATAAAATACATATGTACTATATACTTTATATTACTTCACAGGATCGCGAAACTCGTACACTGATGGTGACGTCGATGAAGACAGTGACTATCAACTCCTCCAAGCTGCTGAGCACCGCCAAGTCTGTCAGCCAGGTACAGCTAATAATAACAACAACACCTTCTCGTCAGTTCACATCAGAAAGAACAGTGTGCTTACACTCGTACTTCTCACTCTCACACTCTTACACTCGTACTTCTCACTCTCACACTCTTACACTCGTACTTCTCTTAATTCCTCCACGTCCATAACTCTTCATACACACGCCATTTGCGAAGACTCTTGACGCTAAAGTCAGACAGTGCACGATATATACAGCTGGTGTATTTTCTGAGACCACAAAGTTTGAATATACATTCGCATCTTGAACATTTTGCTATTTATATAAATAAATTTAATTTTGTGTAGGACCTGACGAGGCCAAACGCCAAGAATCAGCTGACTGCCGCTGCGCGAGCCGTCACAGAGAGCATCAACCAGCTCGTAAGTATGGCACAAAGTATTTAATAAAATGTATTATGTGAACTGTAGACAAATATAATTATCGTGATATACAGACAAAGAGTCAATTACGCTCTTTACTTTGGACTAGATGTAGACCGATATTCTTAGTGAGAGAGCCTGTAGTACATTGTTGGTGTGCGCCACAGGTGGACGTGTGCACGGAGGCGGCGCCGGGTCAGAAGGAGTGCGCGGCCGCCATCCGCAGCATCCGCAGCGCGGGCGCAGTGCTGGCGGCGCCCGACCAGCCGCTCAGCGACCTCGGATACTTCGCCTGTCTAGACGCCGTCGTCGACCACAGCAAGGAGCTCAGTGAGTTTAACATCACCGATACTAAACTGTGTACTGCCAGTGTGGGGTCAGAGTCGGAAAAGAATATTACGCGTCTGTGCCTCTTCAATTGTAGCGGCTTAATTGTAACAGCTAAAAATTTATTTCTGCTTACTTAAATTATAATAAGTTGGCTCGTCTCTATAAAGATGTGGAGGATATTATTATTGGAGTAATACTTTTTAGCGGTGTTAGGACAAAAAAAAATACTTCGCGTCATCAACACGTAACATAGGAAATATATTTCCTATGTTACGCTACGCTAACTCGTAGCGACTAGACGATGCTACAAATTTGTGTTACTAAACACATGTCATTGCTACTTGATGATTAATAATTTTAAGGTTCTATGACGTCATCGCTATTCCTCGATATTGACATTATGTTTGTGTGCAGGCGAGGGCATGTCGGGCATGGCGAGCGCCGTGAAGAAGTCTGAGACGGAGCGCTTCTGCCGCAGCGTGGGAGCTGTGGCCGCTGCAGTGCAGGGGTTGGTGGAGTGCACCGCGCAGGCCGCCTATCTGGTGAGTGCTCGCGGCACAGTCACGAGCAATGATATGTATACACTTTAGTACCCTGTCACAATAACTTTCTTTGACAAGTCAAAATAATAAGGAATTTCAAAAACACAAATAATGAAAGGTACTAAATTGTATCTATTAGTATACATTGCTAGTGACTACTCCTGGCGTCGGTGACGTCATGTCCATACAATACTCTGTCCGTGCACCTGTGGTTCCATGACGTCACACACACAATCCCAACAGAGTTAACTGGAATTAAGAAAAACGTATAAATTGTTTACTGAAGTCACGGATTACGAAAAACGAGTTTATAACAGCAACAAACATTAATTTCTTTAAAGTAAAGAATTTAATTTTTTAATAATTTTCTTATGTAACGTAAGTAACAAGTTATTAATACAAAGTTTCGGCTTATTATTATAACTTTGATGGCATAATTTTAGTATCACTCACGTTTGCAAATAAAATATCTTTATCTTTAAAGGGATCTAACTTAACTAGGCTACAAATCTCTCTCATCGATATAAAAGAATATACAAACATATATGTTTGTCTGTCAGGTGGCCGTGTCGGACGAGACGAGTGTGGCCGGGCGGCCGGGGCTAGTAGACCAGGCGCAGTTCGCGCGCGCCGCGCATGCCATAGAGCAGGCGTGCGCCGTCTTCTGCGACGGAAATGCGGACCTACAGCAGGTAAGAGCATTGATTTCTATATGCTTAAAGTCATAGACAACAAATATATACATACATGTCATGACAACAATTGGCTGAAATATGAACTTTTAACTTGCATATTTGCGTTTGATGTATAAATAGTAAATACTTATATAATATATTAAATATTTATGTTCAATAATAGATGTCAATATGACATTGTCATTCTTTAGTTAATAAAAATAAAATAATTGTTTGTATCAGGTGCTGGGCGCGGCCACAGTTCTTGCGAAGCACACAAGCTCGCTGTGCAACGCGTGCCGCGTGGCGTCGGGACGCTCGGTGGAGCCGCAGAGCAAGCGGCACTTCGTCGAGGCCGCCAAGGACGTCGCCAACTGTACCGCCGCGCTCGTCAAGGAGATCAAGGCGCTTGACGCCAACTACACTGAGGTATGAGTTATGCTGCATATGCATATACATATATATGTTTTATTGTAAAATATAAACTGTGTGATGTGTTAATTAAATAAGTGGCAGAACGCATGTGTAGGTATTTTTTTATTCAGCCTATGTTGTCCCACTGCGGGGCAACGCCCTCCCACAAACTTCGCCAACCATCCCGGGTTTTTGTATTGTTGTGCAGGTATATTCATTGTTAGTGGCACTGTCCCCGGTTTAAGGTTCTTACAGTTTGGAGAATATTTAACTTTAATTTTGAAATTAAAAGATTTTCATAATGAAAACGAAAAGTTATAGACAAAAATACAAGTCGTAGGTACTTCCCCAACGCTGAAACCAAGAGAAAAAAATGTTTTAAAGAACAATGGCTAAATCTTATATTGAACATTTTTAATATTTTTAGTAAAATTTTATATATAATATGTATATAGAGTCCTGAGATGTAAGTGGTGGCGATTGTTTGTGGTACAGGAGAACAAGGCGCGCTGCGCGGCGGCCACGGGTCCGCTAGCGGAGGCAGTGCGCTCGCTCGTGCAGTTCGCGGACGGGCCCGAGTTCGCCGCCGTGCCCGCTCGCATCTCGCCCGCCGCGCGCCGCAACATGGACGCAGTGCTCGGCTGCGGACGGTACGTATCACTCCGCCAGTGTGATTAGACTCCAATTTAATAAAAACGTAAAAACTTATATATTATAAATACGAAAGTTTGTATCCATGTTTGTTACTCTTTCAGTCAAAATCACATGATGGCACTATAGATTATCTGGAAAACATAATTTTACTTTAAATCCTGAAAAAACTACGAAACGCTCTTTGAGAATACATATAATACATACTGATATATTCCTCTACATTAAGATATATAAGCTTCATTACATAGTATATAAACAAGTCGCTTTTTGCTGTATGTCTGAGATGAGAGAGAGTGATTCAAGAGGAAGGTTTATATGTATAATAACTCTAATTTTGAAGTCCAAAAATCACGCGGGCGAAGCTGCGGGCGGAACCTAGTACACTTATAAAGATTTTATATATAGCATCATAAACTATATTAAGTTGCTAAAGAATACAAGAAACTTAAAAAAAATAATAAAACTTCATATATACATATAATATGTAAAATAGCATTATCTCTGATTTTGTCCTACGGCTATTTACTTTTCCTCCAGGGACATAATCTCGGGATCGTGCTCGATGTTGGAAGCCGCCCGTGCGCTGGCGCTAGCTCCTAACGAGCGGCCACAGTGGCAGGCGCTAGCGGCGCACAGCAAGGGACTCTCTGACAGCATTAAAGCGCTCGTCACTAATATAAGGTATATTATTATTTTTTCTATAGTTTTAATTAAAACACTATTTATATATTTACACAGCGTGTGTAACAGTTAAATATTAGTTGTGTGTCTACTTAAAAAAAAACTTCTTTAGAATCGTAACGAAGATTATAGATTATAATTTTTACATTTAAAATACTTTATTTAAGTTAGTGTGGTTTTATAGTAAATAATAAACTTCTATATCTAACTATAAATACACTTGGTAAATATACAGATTATCAAGCCAGCTAGACAGGATTCCTAAAATTTGTATAAATTGTAGAATTCGTACACTATCTGCTACGCCAAAGTAGTAATGCCACTGTTTTAAACCACAGTGTAATGTGTCATGGTTCAGATAGGCCAAAAAAAAGGCGTTACGCTTATGATAGGGTTGAACCGGTGGTAGATTTTATTGTTGACGTTCAAAAAGTAATTCCTGTAATTCTATTTTGAATAAAAACTTTTTGACTTTGACTTTGACTTTTGATAAGTGTCACCTAAGCATCGCAGCTGTTTTTAGACCATCATTCGTCGTCAATCAACCATTCGGATAAGTTCCACATGAAGCAGCGCAGACCTTTTTTAGACGGTGAGTTAATAGAATTATTATTGCAGAGAGAAGGCGCCGGGTCAGCGCGAGTGCGGCGTCGCCCTCGAGACGCTCTCGCGACAGCAGCGAGAGCTGGACCAGGCCGCGCTACTGGCCGTCGGACAGGAGCTGGCGCCGCGCCGCGCCAATACGCTGCAAGGTAACTAAGCCATCTGACTTGATTTCTTTTTTTTTCTTATTTTTTATGTGTTATGTATATACTTATAATTAAGTCGTAACTCGTAAACTAAGTTATCATAAATGTATTGTTTTCTTCTTTCTATTTCTACCTAACCTATTATTTCTACCTAAATAAAAAAAATAATATGCATATACCTAAATAAAGATCTTCTATTCTATTCTAATGCTACAGGCTACTCGGAACAAATTGAGAACAGCGCGGCGGAAATGGCGGAGCGACTGGAGCCGCTGCGTGTGGCGGCGTGCGGGGAGGCGGAGCATCTCGGGCACGCGGTCACGCAACTGGTGAGTCGTAGGAATACAAGGGAAATATTGCAAATGGCGGCCATTCGTTTTGTGATACGATTTTTTGTCGTATATCATATAAAACATTCAATGTACTTAACATTATTGACTTAACACAATTTTAATAAAAAATGGAGATTGAAACGAGTCATCCTTTGGGTAAGACAAAAATAATAAAGACAAAAATGGTCTCTTAAACATTATTATTCTTATTCCTTCGGTTCCTGGAGACAGGCTTATTTTATTAAACGCAATTACTAAGAAGCATTATTAAATTATCTTCCCAGATTCCATAATTGATGATCGATGGATCTTCTTAAATGCGCCCTCGACTCTACAAATTCGTCAATCCCCGCAGGTATCATACGCGGAGCCGCTCGTAGCAGGCGCTACAGGCGCGGCGTCGCAGACCACTGAGTCGGCCATGCAAGCTTCGCTACTGCAGCGCACGCGCACCGTGCTAGAGACGCTGTCGCTACTGCTCCAGGCGGCGCAGCGCGCGGCAGGCAACCCCAGGGTAACTAGCACTAGCTTATGGCGCAATTTGATGACTACCGGTGAGCGTACCAGAGGTATACCTGGAGTAGAGGCGTACCTGGTGGCGATAATAATTTTGATTAAACAATACTTTTTTATAGTATTTCTACCTTTTTTCTAATTTCAATTACATATAGACGCCCGGTTGCGATGACTCATCATCCGGTATTTATGTAATTTAAATAAGGAATCTTGGGAAAAAGAGTATATTAATTCATAAAAATATAAAATAAATTTACATAAAAAAGTGATAACTATAACGATTCTGACAGTGAAGCAGGTTGATACGAGTCATGTTTCAGGCGACGGGCGCTCACAGCGAGGTGGAGGCGCAGGCGACGCTCGCTCGCTCCGCCCTCTCCGAGCTGAGCTCTACTGTGCGCGAGCTGAGCAGCCAGCACGGCGCCGTGGGCCCGCTCCTTGACGCGATGGCGCGCGCGCTCGCACGCCTCACCGAGCACAGGTGCGTGCTACTTATTCGCACTCTTTATTTATTTATTGTCGTGAATAACGTCTTTAAAATTACTTCCATTGGGATGCAATCCAAAAAAACGAATGATAACAAAATTGGGCGATACAGTTTCGTGTTGTCGGTAATATATCTATCATCCTCTCTCAAAATTCATTTATGCCACTGGATAGGTAAAGAATTAAAAATTGAATTACGATAGGTATGGACAGCCCCTCCCTCCATTTTGAACGCCATTTTTATTTTACATTTAGGAAGCACAAAAGTTAGAATTTGACAGTAAATAACAGTGATATAAAACAGTAAAAATCAACAGCAAGCTTTCAATAATAGTTCCGCAACTATAGTTCTGTTATTATGTCGCTCCAGACAGGGCGATAAATCATTACCAGTTTAGTGTTGTGCGTTAGCGAGGAGAGCGCAAGGCCTTTATCGTTAAAATGTGTCAACTTATGAGTCAACAAAGGCACTTTATAAGAAAATAAGTAACAAATGCAAAATAATTAGTGTTTAACTTTTATTTATTTTTTTACAAATAAACATTCACTGTATTCAATTATACATGCAAAATTATGTCAGCCACCTATAAAAATACAATATCAATAATACTTATCGGCATTCATATACAGCAGCAGCATATACAGCACTCATATACGCAGCACGGCTCCTGTCCATAAGCTAGCGAAACAGTCGCGCCACCGCTCCCACGTTTTATGACCGAGTCAGCAGCGACATAGTAACATAGCGACATAGGCGTCTAACGTCCGCTCAGCGAGTCACCTAGCGGCTTATTTCAAGACATGTATTATTTGAAATGAAAATTTAATAGTTTAAGTTTTCACTTCTATTCGACAGTCTTATGACTAGGCCTTCCTGTCGCAACCGGTCGCAATGTGCGCTTACGCTTAGCTTGATATGGCCAAAGGAAGTCGCTAGGACAATGTCATGAGTCTATGATGTCTAAATACAGCCCACTCGTTTAATTCTTATAATCGAATTTGTAATCTAGTAAAGAATCCAAAGTAACTTTATTAAATTTTTTGTTTTATTTTTTTATGGAATGAAAGAATGAATGACATGAATGAATAAATGAAATATTCTTTATTGTATACAATATAAAATTTTAACAATACACAAGAACAATGAAATACATAAATGTCCACAAAGGCGGGCTTATGCATTAATTTCTCCCAGGCAAGCGTACATATAGGAAAAAATAAACTTAATCTGATTTAGCGGCAGTGCACAATAACTTATATCTATATAAATGAAATGAATATACTAATAAATTTCCGATATAATATTACACGTCATATACGTTATATCTCCATCATATCTCATCCATCTGCACCAACATTACCTAACTGATAATATGGACATGATATGCTTTTTGACCTCGCATGGAGTACATTCTCGAAAAAATTAGGGTTGAAAGTCAGGAGAAGGAAGGTTAGAAATATAATGCAAAGTATTAGCTTTAGAAACAGGATTAATAGGAGAACAAGAAGATGAAAAATGTAGATTTAATTGATCTATGTCGAGGTTGCCAGAATCATCCACATCCAAGTTTTTACTAACTCCCAGTGTTTTTAGAATCTTCCAAGTTTTGACTGGACCACCGTTCTCAACAGAGGAATGAATAATTTATTTATTAGTATTTGCTAGTCGACATGTTATAGAAGTACAAGTGCATCGATCCTCAAAACAAAGCCGGGTAATTCGCTAAGCCCATTGCTGACTGTCGTTGGCAACTCGACTTTGGTCTTACCACATATTCGCTAGATTTCAAGACTTTCTAAGAATTCATTTTTTTATAAACATTCCCTATTATTTAACCTCAATCATTGTGTAAAAAAAAATGTTTCCGCATTATCTCACCGAGCACTGAGCATAAAACTCGTCCTATATTTTAAAGTATGACCGAATATTGATTCGCTTTACATCGACACGCAAATAGCGCGTCTGTCCGTCACCGCGCTATATATAGCGGCGCGCCGGGTAAGGACATCGCAGCACGTGCCCGCACTCTAATATAAAACTTTTTAGATCAAAGGTATTTAACACAAGATGTACCCGCGGTTTTATGTATGTAATATCTAAGACAAGGGTAACAATAATGTTTCTGGATACAAAGTAATTTTATTTTATTCCAATTTGAGTTTTATTGATTATTTAAATCTCTGCCAAATTTTGTCCATATTCTGTACTTTTTACGTAAAAAGAACGACAAACATACTATACAAATCGCATTTATAATATAAGTATGTATTTCCTTAAACTTTTCGCACCATACGAAAGATGTACACTAGCATCTTAAACGGAAGTATACAAGAGGTCCAATGCAGCAATGGCCTCCAAAATATTTTTTATTTGCAAATATTCCCGCAATTGCAAATATGAAATCATCAATACCCACAAACGTTTTTTTGCTCTCAATACTGAATAGGCTCGTTAAAAACCTGGATGCAGTCATCACTGAAGATGAAGGTTATGTGACGTCATTCGGTGTTAATGGACTACTGTTATTAGACAATAGTCCTTATGAATGTTAACCGAAAAAAAAGTTCTATATTTGTGACAGCGAATGTACGCGTAGAATATATTTCTCAGGATTTGAGCTGCATATTAAAGAAACATGCATAAACCGGATCAAATGACCTTGCAATTGCGGTGCGGTTCCGGTAAAATATCCATGGATGTATCAAAAGCCTGTAAATAGCGGGCTGGCCCCAAAAAATATAACTCCTTTCCCAATGACACGGTGAGCTTTTGACGCGGTATCATCAATCTATATTAGACGTGCTTAGGTCATGGCTGCTTCAGCGCTGGCCTCGCGCCAACTCGCACGCACTGTCTAATTGATGCATTCATAATTCGCTCTTAAATATTACGTTTATATTGAGAGGAGACCATACTCGTAATGCTACATGCGTCTGAAGAGGACCAATTATATTGATAACACTGTCTGACTTTCTAGACTCAATTAAATGACTCAAAGTCTTTCTTTTCTCCTTTATAAGAGACTTATACGAAATTGCGAAATATAAAGCGACAGCACTATAAGATTTTCAAGTGTTGATCATTGGCTATCTCTAGTTTAGGTATTAAGTATATAAAATCTGTTAGTGAAATGAGCGCCATTACTTGCCGCCAATAAAATTTCTGTCTGATGTAGTGAAACGATATAGAGATATATGCGAAGGCTTTTGTGTCGAATCTCGCTTAGGATTCTTTACAGAAATCGCCATAAACTTTGTTGAAAACAAATGGTTATGGATCTTATATACGATATATGTTGTGATGAATGTGTTTTCGCCTACCTTGTATTTGCTGTCAGCACGTCGCATGTAAATCGCAATAAATATTTATCTTATTTCTTGAATATATGTATGTTTAGGTGTTATTCTGTATATCTAAGAATGCCTTTCAAAACAAACACCGGCAGACAGTCTCGATAGCGCGCGCGGGTTGCTTGTCCGTCCGCTGTGTGATTGCAGAGTTTGTGTATAGTGTACTATAGTTTAATAAACCGTGAATTTGTTGATCACTAGCTACACATCAAAGGATATCTTGTGTTCTTTAGCATAAGTGAAGTGCGGTATCAATCTGTCTGGACAGATTTAGTTCTTAGAGTGATTTCACTTTTTTGGGGGAATTATAATATAACAGAAAGAGCTGCTACAGTTTTTACATGTAGGAACATAATATTTTTATGTATCAAGCATTTTTGTGTCATCATAAAATTTTCAAGTAAAACTTGAGTTAAAAAAGTAGAACGTATGTTCTTTATGTAAAAGGATAAAAAATAAAAGTAAAGTAAGAAAGTAAAAGCTGGATGTTAGTTGTAGTAGTTTCTCAACTTTTTCTACCAATCTTTCTACCTTTATCTTTAGAAACGATTATCTAGAACCTTCCCGGTTTATATGCCATTGACTCCTCTGAGTACGTGACCAGGAATTTTCGAACATGCAAATAATTTATTATTTTTGAGATTCATAACTCTGGTTAACTGGATCAGAATGATGTTGCAATCATTACGAAGCCTGATTTAACGAGCATCATAGGCCGCCACCTTCAGATTGACTAAACAAAAGGTGCAGTAGAACTTCGGTCTTGCTTAGAGTACTCTGCACTAAATCACATTTTTTTATCTATATTACAGTATAATACACATTACACTTCAAATTTAATACAATATAACCTATTTCATTAGCAATATAAACATTAAAATAATGTTGTTGTCACTGACGATGTCTGTGTCTAAGTAACAGTATTTTTTCCAGAATGTCCCTGATCAGCAACTACGACGAGACGGACTCGTTCGTCGACTACCAGACAAGGATGGTGGGCGCCGCCAAAGACATCGCGCGCCTTGCAACAGACATGGTTAGTGTTATATCGCTATTGAGAAGATAGACGTACGAACTTAGTAGGTGCGTAGCCTACCTACGTGATACAGCACGTAGTAACACGGCTTCACGTCTGTGACATACATTGAAGATGACTTATTATTATCATCACGTTTGTCACCGACGTGAAGTGTGGACATGTCATCGACGGATGAAATTTTGTGTTATTTAGAAATAACATTTGCACGTTTTACTTAGATCTTTATAACTGTAATGGCGACTTACTAAAGAGACTACCGACTGCAGTAAAGTAAAGATTAATGGCATCATATATCAGAATAGTTAATATACTGTTGTGCACATACACAACAGTAAACGTAAAGTCAGCCAAAACTTTTCTTTTAACGAGTTTAACTACATAGAGATGTTCTTATTTACGAGACTCATCTACTGCTGGTACAGACTGTTTTGGTGTTCCGGCATAGAAGCCTCCGTTATCCTTCAAAGACAAAACAACCGATCCTCCGCCACTTGCAATCAACAATAGAGAAAGCTGCTGGCTTCACCGCGCATTCTAGGGATGTTTCATAATATCTGTAAATAGTTTATAAATTGTTTATGAAATATGTTACCGTGATCCCCTCCTGGGGTGGACAGTAGAAAAAGTTTTAAAAACCGTTTCCACAGTAAATTTGTTCATAAATAAATGTATAATGAGTACCCGGCTTTATTGTTATACAAATGTGCTTGTACTTGCTGTTACCCGCGGCTTCGCTCGCGTAGTCAATTCTCTCCATACTAAATATCACATCGATCCGTTGATCCGATTTGATGTGAAAGAAGGATAAAGAAACAAACAAACACACTTTCGCATTTGTAATATTAATAATTCTTGAATTCTTCTTCTTCTTGCTTGAATTCATAGACCGCAAAGGCAGCGACGGAGCCGTCCAAGCTGGTGGAGGTGGGCAATGAGATGTGCGGCAAGTACGAGCAGCTGGCCACCGACAGCCTCGGCGCCTCCGCCACCACTCCCAACGCCGACATTGCCAACAGGTGAGCATCACACCAGCAACTAATACAGAGCAAAAAATTGTTAGATTGTCTGGAACTTAGTACCACTAGTAGGCAAACGCTGGTGAGGTCATCCGGACCTCTTAGTCCGTAATAAATCGCAAATATATATGTTACTTTCGCGTTTCGTGCGGTGTGACTGTCTGGTTGCCGATGTCTATAGGCGTCGCTAGTCATGAAAATAGCTTCTGCTTGTTTGCCCCCTTTTACTAAAAAAAAATAGTTTTTATAACACTTATATTGACAATCGTCTATCGCAGGATCCGCGTAGCATCGGTGGAGCTGGGCGAGGCGGTCTCCGAGCTGGTGCGCGCCGGCGGACACTGCCGCGTGTCGGCCATAGCTCAGAACCAGCGGGCAGTAGCCGAGACGGCGCGGCGCGTCAACGAGAAGGCGGTAGCCGTGCTGAGCGCGCTGCAGGCGGGCTCGCGCGGCACGCAGGCGTGCATAGACGCGGCCGCTACTATAGCCACCATCATCGGAGATCTCGACACCACCATACTGTTCGCCAGCGCGGGTGAGTCAACAAGCACGCACATGCGCACGCATACGTACGCACGCACTCAATGTACGTAAATTCAATAGCAATAGTATGTATACACTTCAGTACAGTTACAATTACTTTATATGATTAGTCAAAGCAAGCAAAAAAAAAAAATGGAATTTCATAAATACAAATTATAACAAGGTACTGTAAAAGTATATGCTATTGCGGCGTGACTGTACACGCAACCATACGCACTGGTATTCTCGCCAGTTCTCTGATGGGATAGGCAGAGATAATAGTCTGCCGATCTATATATTATATCTATTTCAACATTGGTTTAAATTTATTGGACCGGCACATCTGAACGAGGGTGGTACCTCTCGCATGCAGCATTCACTAATGGTTTTGCTGTCACATTTTGTGCTGTTTTTGTGGGCCAAAAAACAAGTATGATTCCTGAAAAGACATATTTGATTGATGATTAATTGACAATTTCTAATAATTTTTAATTTCCATTTTCTGAAAAAGCGAGGCAAAAAGATGAATAACAAGTAATCGTTTTGGATTCCGACAGATCCTGTCCATTTATTACAATCTATGTTTTTTTATCATCACGACTGATTTCCACATTCCAACATTTTACTAACGCGAGCTTATTGCGTACAGGTACTCTCCAATCGGACAAAGAAGATGACACTTTCTCGAATCACCGTGAGAACATATTGAAGACAGCGAAGACGTTGGTGGAAGACACGAAGACCCTGGTGGGAGGAGCTGCCGGCACTCAGGAGCAACTCGCGAGTGCCGCACAGAGCGCCGTCTCCACTATCGGTAAGGAATTTCTATTTTTCTTTATTTTATGTGATATTCTTATATATTTCAATCTTTTAGCTACCTTCGCTGACTTCTGTGATAATTTCTATAGGCACTGATCAATTGCGCATAATATAGCTCACAAGTATATCCGTAGACTGCACTCTCCATATTTCGTTATTCTCCTTGTCGCCATTTCTATGGGAATGCAATCCAACAAGAAATAACGGAAATTAGGAGCAGGACCGACCACTTTACAAGTTCTCGGAGTTAAAACAGTGTTTCGCCTCATGTTTTCTTTATTTTTTTCTTGCAAACTGTGGACTGTGGCGAAGAGTGAAAGAGTGATATAGGAAGAAAGAGAGAATTAGTAATAAGGCGATGTCTGTATGCGCAGTGCAACTGTGCGAGGTGGTGAAGCAGGGCGCGGTGTCGCTGGGCGGCGGCGGCTCCGAGCCTCAGGTTCTGGTGCTGCACGCGGCGAGAGACGCGGCCGCAGCCCTACGGGATCTGGCCGCAGCCACCGCCGCCGCCAGCGGCAAGCACCACCACCACCCCGATATGCAACGCCTCAAGCACGCCGCCAAGGTACGCGCACTGTACACAACACGAACACGCATACATGAAAAATACGCACGAACACGCACACGTGCAAGTGAGCGTACACGTACACTCGCACATGTGCACGCATACGTCGCTAGTGTAAATACACAAAAAGACAACAACAAAATATTAATCAATGTATACATATGAGGTGGCGTACTTGATGTACACACGTCAAAGTATACACTCTGGATTAATTTAGAATTGAGGAAAGTGGCAAAAGCTAGTCTCATTCCTTTCGTTAATCTGATGGTGACGATTGAGGACGCTGACAAGGGCCCGCTTCGGCTACAACTAGATACGTCACTACTACACAATCTGTATAATTTAAATTGCATTTCTATTAAAAAGTCAATTATACGAGGTATTGGTACGTATGTGTAATAAAAATAGTTCGAATGAAACTCGAATCTCAATCTCTTACATACATCAAAGTGCTGTACTCAAGGATATTAAATGCAAAAGATATGCACTTACAACAAGTGATAGGCAACCAACCAAGGACATGTTTCTGCTCTCAGTGTAACTGTTAAAGCGAGTAATTTTATTTTTTCTGTTCTAAATCATAAAATACGTTTTATCTATTGTATAAATTTTAATACTATTAGAGAATATTTTTCAACATTGGGTGATTTAATCAACTAAATAACAGCGTAATTACTTAATACTTTATCCTTGCTATGCTTCAAAATTAATTTGGCTATTCGTATTTGCAATTTACTTAGTCATATTGTGTAATTGATTTTCAGTATAATAATATTTGTATATAGTGTTATTTGTTGATTAATAATGACCAATATTCATTTTTGATGAATAATTAAACTGACACATTCTTTTCTTTTTTATGTTTTGCACAATATGTTTAATGTGTCCACGTCTGTCATTTTGTTTGTCAATATTGGACTCTCCAATCTAGCGGTTTTTATAGCGGCTGTCCGACCCGAAGCGGTGGAGCCTGCCCATCAAAACTAACACCGTCCCACGAAGCAAACGACGCTCGATAAATCCACGGGACTACAACTCGTGCGATTCGGAGACTGACATCAACCAATCTGACCAGGAAGAAGAGTTATTGAAACTCTTAGACTACTCCAGCCAGGACGATGATATTTCACCTTCTATATTTTACGATAGTTGCGAAGAAATGATCACATATATAGAAAGTCGTATGCAAAAGCCCACAAAGAGAAATATAAATGAAGATGTCAATGCGAGGTACAATCTCGCAGCGAGGAATAGTCTATTTGATATGGACTGGCGCGTTGTTAAATATGGAGAGAGTATATTCTTAGGAGAATTACGGAAAATGATTGATCTGTATCTTGATTTTGCTGATAGAGCTGTACGCAGAAGAAAAAGAACAGAAGAAGAAATGAATAAAGCTAATACAGAATTGGACAGGGAAATGAAACGATTATCCCAAATTGTAGAAGATTTAGACTATGAGGAGATTATAAACAAAAGAATTCACACTACTATAAGTACCATCACAACAACAAAAATTGATCAAAACTCTGAGCCTAAACTAACTAGCCCTGTATTTAAAGTTAGAAAAGTAAAGCCCATTAAATTAGAATTAAATAGTCCAGAGTTAATTATTGAGCCTCAAATATTTACAAATAAGGAAAATGAAAAGTCTTTTGAAAAATCAAGTGACAATATAAAAGTTATACGCGCTGAAAATAACATCAAACAATTTTGGAGCATGTTCAAAGATGATACAGAATGTTGGAAGGATTTAGCGAAAAGAAATTTAGAAAAGATGGAAGAGACTAGAAAAGAACTAGAACGATTTAGCGGTCATGAACTAGTTTTAGGTGAAATAAAATCAGAAATCGACAAATATGAAAAGGAAAAGCAAACTTTAGAAAGCTTCATTCAAGATGTTGATTTATCGAAAGCCAGTAACAAAGATTTAGAATATGATAAGAAATATGAGGATATGGTATTGAGGTTGATTGAATTTGCTAAAAAAGATTTTATTTACAAAGGTTTCGATCCATTGATTGAAAAATTAAAATTATTATCGAATATACAAATTGATCGCAGAAAGAAAAAGCACGTCAATATACACGAAATATTAGATATTTATAATAGAATTGATGTAAGCAAATACACATACGAAGAGCTGTGCTTATTAGAAAAACACTATACGGAGATAATAAAACGCTATCAAAGAGAGAGACAAAATGAGAAAGAAAATCTTGCGCCCATCGATAGTTCACTTGACGGTAGGTTATCAGCTCCTCCAACTTATCACAGAAATGTTATTTTAAATGTAAACTCACAACATAATGTGACGAAGAACGTAAACCATTACAGTAATAAAACTATATCAAACACCAATAGCTTAGAGCGAATTCGAAAGAAAGATCAAAATTCCAGAAACAGCTTAGAAATATACGACATGACTCGCACATATCCTTTGCAATACTATGCAAATAATTGGTGGTCAATTTACGAGGATATTTTAAAAAATCGAGAGCAACAGTTTGGCACTATCGATAGTTGGTGGAATTTCTACGAGTCTGTTCTAAATAAAAAGGACACGAGCCGTGAAGATATGAAAAAAATACTAGCTGTCGTGGAACAGAGAAGGAGACGATCCAGACCAAACAGTCGAATGGAGGAACAATTAAAAATGCTCGATGAGGTTAACAACTCTCGTTTTCACGAAAGCGAAGACGTGAAGAAACACAACGATGAATCGGTCAGAATTATTATGTAGCTGTACATTAATAGCTGACATCGCACTACCACAACCTAACAAATGAACAGCACGCAATGGATAGCATGGTGTTGATTGTCATCGGTTCATTTACGTTGTGGTGTCCGAAGTAACTAATATTGTTTCAGTCCCAAATTAATTTTCTTTGTCGTTGTCCCGAGGCCAGTTATCTGTTTTCTAAATCACATGGTGCAAGAAAGAAGCTGTTTGCTTTATTATCTCGTTACCTTGCACAGAATCGGTGAGAGCAATGAATCACTTTTTCAATTGGCCTTGCGAAAATGATCTGTCGATGTCATAAGCATGGAAGTTTTTTTGTATATATTGATATAGCAAGCTTATTTCCTTTAAAATTATATAATTTGGGACTTGAACACTTATCATGTCTTCAGCTTGACATTTCACTCCAATCGCTTTCAGATTTCTTTAAAACATTTTATTTGTTTTTATGTTTTATTTGTTGAAGTTGAGTTGTTGTAATATATGGTATATTTGAATTCTTGCACTCAATTTAGGATATAGGTGGTTTGTAAAAAAGACTTTTTAGTCAGGTCGTCCATTACAATATCGGTTTTGTGTATACGTATTTTAAATATAACGTACGTATCCTAAGCTTTATATAAAACGAAAGCTGATGTCCAATCGTCAAACGAATTTATAAGATTTTCCTAATTTGACATTTTTAGTATTTTTTCTTTCCATTCCACCCTACTTCATCCTCCATCTTCCTGTCACCCTGCTATCATCCGTCACGGTATCCGGAACCATCGAGTGTGTAACCGTAAAGCCACAAGCTTTCATTTCACCGACTCCATTTGGGAGGTTTTCACAGCGAGCTTTGAAAGTCCAATATTGACGTACATACGATAAGCTTTTTAATGTATATTTATGTATTTATGGTTGAAAGCTTATGGGTTTCCTGCTATAGCATGTGCTTTGAACACAGCTGGTGTTTTTTTTGTCAATTTCTAGGCCCTGATTAGTTGGCAACCCTAAGCTCTAAATAGATACCTGACAAAATATAGTTACACAATTGGCGAAACCGGTATTATGTACTTTATTGTATTTATATTAATTGTTAGGTATAAACATAATCGTCTGCTTTTATGTAAAAAATATAAACCCGTTTAAATAAAAAAAAAATTAAAAATAAAATCTTGTTTATGAAATTGTGTGATTTACAGCTGAAGTGACGAAACTCTCTTACACAAATTCCCACAACACGGCACAAATATAAATTAAGAAGTTCATAATTCTTTAGATATATTTATATTATTCATGATGTTACTTTAAAACAACCACTTTTTATTAATTTATAATAAAACAAAATGAATACTATCTCATAATATACTGGATCTGTGGTTGTTTTTATTTCAGTGAGGCCATCCACCACAGAAAATGTAGAAATATACATACAGATAAAATTTGTACAGATTTTTTTTCACACAAGTCCTAAATTTGATTGTTTTTTTTTTCATTCTAATTAATTCAAAACATATTTAGCATTTTTTTTTCTTATAATTAGTGTTCTCTGTTGCCAATATAAATACAATAAAATTGCATAATAATACTGTTTCATTATACTAAACGCTAAGTGTGTATCTAATTTTATTTGTTTTTAATTATTTAACTTGATGTATACACAATAACACGGGTTGGTCTAAATGGAGTGTCGCTTACTTTTTTAATAAATTCTCGTTTAGGCCAACGCGTAACAAGTACTAAAGTAAATCTAATTGGCAAAATACTACATCGAAATTCTAATGAAATTAACAACAGCTTTAGTATTTGTTGTGTGCGTGCGAGGGTAGACTGTGACACGTGGTGGTGTGTTGTAGGTGATGGTGACAAACGTGACGTCACTGCTGAAGACCGTGAAGGCGGTGGAAGATGAGCACACGAGAGGAACAAGAGCCTTGGAGTCTACCATCGAGGCCATAGCTCAGGAGATTGAGGTAATGTTACTTTGTATGCGCACTGATATGGGTGTTTATAGTTGCGTACTCATCAAAAAGTGATTTATTATGTACCTCTCATACCTTTATTTAGACCTATGTATGAATTCTTCAGATGTTTAAGAACCGCTAGTGTTTACTCTAATATTTCCTAGCATTTATATATTATTTCTCTAATATTTTACCTATGTTTCCACACTTGCTAGCTCAGTTTTAATTATCTACAATGATTATTTGTTATGTATAAGACTAAAGGCTTGAAAGTATTTCCAAGCGCTGCAGACGCATGTATTGAATATCTGAACACTTCGGAATTCTAACCCGTGTCCGCTGACATAGTTCTCAGCCACCACATACTTTGACTAATTGAATCCACTCTGTAGATCCTGCTATCACCGTCTTCGCCGAAGTAGACGTTTTCCCGACGTTTCGATGTAATATTTGTCTAATTGAATGATTACTCTGTAGATCCTGCTGTCCCCTGCTCCGCCCAAATCGACAGCGTCACCCGAAGAGCTGGTGCGCTGCACGCGCCTCATGACCGCAGCGACTGCGCGCGCTGTGGCGGCGGGCGGTGCGAGCGGCGCCGCGGGGCAGGACCAGCTCACCGCCGCCGCCAACCTCGGCAGGAAGACCGTCGTCGACATGCTCACCGCCGCCAAGGTACACTTTACTTTACTTTTTATCTTATACACAGTAAGGGGTAATGCCACACTGCATGCTTGCATGCAGCCGAATTGGGCCGCCACGACTGGGGAGGTACCTCTTCTCTTCGCTTACACGATACCGGCGTGGCTGTCGCGTTTCATGCGGTGTGTAAGTAGCCGGTGGCCCGTAAAGGGGAAAAGGGGAAACGCTGTACATCCTCTATGCGTATGTCTATGGGAGTCGATAGACATAAAAATGACTATACATTTACCCTCTTATATAGTATAAGAGGGCAAATGCAGAGTCATTTAAAAGAAAAGTTTTAAAAATATGTGAGTATAATTTCACATATTTTATGTTTGTAGGGCGCTGCTCACGCGGCCGAGAGCGAAGAGACCCGTCACCGCACGCTCGAAGCGACTCGCGCGGCGGCGGAGGCATTCCGCGCGCTGCTCGCGGCGCTGCTGCCGCCCGCCAACCGCGCCGTGCTGCCCGACCGCAGCCGCGCTGTCGCGCTCGCTGTCGCCGACATACTCGCCGCAGCGGAACTGCTCAAAGGTACCTTCTACGTTAGACAATTCATGGTTTCATCCACTGTTGGTGGCTGTAGGGCTGTCACGTCAAGTAGTAGTTCAAATATGAACATGCATATGTATATCTATATATCATTCATTTAACGTGTATTTGTCAAAAAATAATATATAAATTTTGTACGAAAATGTATCAATATTTAATGTCAATACGACATTGTCATTATTTTGCAAGTGCTAAATGCCTAAAATTACCAATGAGACACGCCGTATTCAGCTAAAGCGCTGTCTCTATGTTTATTTCCCTATAATAAAATTCTCACCAAGGTAGATAACTTATTTCAAAAGTTAATAATTAAAGCTAAAGTTTGCATTTGGCTACGTTTCGCATTGCTTGTTTCTCTCATCATATCGCAGCAGAGCCATCATTCGTACGTACACACGTGTACTGTCTACTAATATGTGTGCGTGTGTGTGTGTGTCAGGTACGGAGTGGGTGGACCCCGCGGACCCCACGGTGATCGCTGAACAGGAGCTACTCGGCGCGGCCGCCTCCATTGACGCCGCCGCGCGCAAGTTAGACGCACTGCGCCCGCGCAACCTGCGCTCCCAGGTAATAATGTGAAAACATCTGTGGACTTATCACACTACGTTAGCCTAGCCCCGTGCTAATTACCGTAAGGACTTGTGTTACGGGTACTAGACAACGGACAATATATTTAATCTA
The DNA here is from genome assembly GCA_001625245.1 of Calycopis cecrops. Classification (NCBI taxonomy): domain Eukaryota; kingdom Metazoa; phylum Arthropoda; class Insecta; order Lepidoptera; family Lycaenidae; genus Calycopis; species Calycopis cecrops. The sequence continues at coordinate 286,599 of LUGF01025230.1, forward strand.
TATATATAAAATTCAAACGTGACATAGCTATCTATCAACGCACAGCCCAAACCACTGGACGGATCAAGCTGAAATTTGGCATCCAGGTAGATGTTACTACGTAGGCATCCGCTAAGAAAGGATTTTTAGAAATTCATCCCCTAAGGGGGTGAAATAGGGTGTTGAAGTTCATATGGATTTCTTACAAATTAACGCGGGTGAAACCGCGGGGCACAGTTAGTGTTTTATAAATTTAAGAACAAGGTAACATTATATAAGCAGTTAGTAAGAGGTAGTGACCCCGCTGCATTCCGGCACGATCGGGGAGGTACGTCGTGCTTACACGATAGGTAAAGTGACAGCTGTGATGTCGCGTTTTATGCGGTGTGTGAAGGTTCAGCAGTTAAATAAAGGTTGATCATGATACTGAAGATAAAGCAAAATAGAGGAATACCTGTGTAAAATGAAGAGCTGCAAACAAGAATGTGGAAGACAAGACAAGAAAATATGCCCCGCTCCGGTGAGATATGTTTGATATTCTTGGTTGTATTTTGTACTCGACCGGGAATCAAACATATTACCCATCGGACGGGGCCATGACGTCGAGTTACAAGACAGAAGA
>LUGF01025230.1:307471-332890 GCA_001625245.1 Calycopis cecrops
AATATATAATAATGTAAACAGTAATAAGTAATGTGGACGTATGAGCCAAGTTTAAAACAATTTTGGAAATCGACGGCACTTAGTCCTTAAAACTAACATAATCCTTAACTGAAGAGTGGGCAAGAGCTGTGTTTGGATTGAAGCGAAGAGAAGCTCAATATGCTTAAGGATTATCGTATTGCTATTAGTGCTCGTTGGTCAAAATTGGATTTTGGGTCGAAAAGGGCACTGATTGGCAATGAGAGATATTCCGATGTAAGTTTAATAGCTATACAAGTATTATTATCATGGCCAAAGATATAATAAGTTCGATTTTTTTATAGGGCCTTAAGGCCTTAATAATAATTATTATTAGTCTAACTTTGTTACTCTAGACATAACTCTTACCTAACAAACGGCTTGGTGATGATGACAAACGATTTCAACCAGAACGTCGGATGCACCAGGTACAAATGTTTCAGACTTTTTCTTAATCTGAAATATGTATTTATTGTATTATTCATCATATAATGCAGTAGATGGAGTAATAGCCAAATAGCGCCAATGTATGTATTATTTTTTAAATAATAGTCACACGATTAGACTAGTTGACCAACAAACGAATTGTCAACAAGTGACTATAGCTGTTGTAATTCGGCCGGAACGTCGAGCAAAGTTACTTTTCGCTAATATCTTTTAATAAATACTTAATCGTAAGTGTTAAATTCCGAAAATAAACTACAAAATGATGGAATAAGTAGTACATATGTACCAGCATTTCTAGATAGTATGTTTATAATTTATGTATTTAGAGTGCATACATTATTAAACAAAATAAAATGTGTAACCAACGCGAAAGTCTCAAACAAGTATTAGCTAATCATTACTACAATAATTAAAACCTATAAAACTGGTTCTTAGCTTGTCTTTCCTTGTAAATTAAACAAACAAAATATATATTGCGCTTATCAGTTGTTTCTAATACAGAACAACTATTTTATTAATAAAATTACTATATTTTAATATCGATATCTTCTCCTACATAGTGTATCGACTTCGTATATCCACGACATCGATAAATATTATGGCTTCCATTTTTCCATGTATCATTTTCTACTTATAGTTCTGTTATTATCACGCTTGAGACTCACTCATAAAACGTGGGAGAGGTGGCGCAAGTGTTTCGCTCCCTCTTCCACTCACGGCCGTTATGGGAGCAGTGCTGCATATGCTGATGTCGATAAGTGTTTATGTTACTTATAAGGTTTTATCGATAACGGCCTTGAGCTCGCGCTGCTAACTCACAACCCTAACCTGATAAGGATTTATGGCCCCGTCTGTAGCGACATAATAACAGAACTACAGTCAGAAGGGCTGTTAAAAATATATTAACGCTGCTGTCGAGCCTAGGGGCTCTAACCCGATGCTAGCAGGCATGTGGTGTGTGTGCGTGCGTACGTGCGTGCGTGCGTGTATGTGTGCGTGCGTGCGTGCGTGCGTGTATTTGAGGCGGCGGAGGACAGTCTACGGCGTCCGGCGCTGCCGTGTGTGTGCGTGCGTGTGTACCTGCGGTCCACCAGCTTGTAGCACTCGAGCAGCCACGAAACGGTGGGGAGTCTCCGGCGGCCGGCGCTGCCATGCAGATACACTAGCACGTATTCGTCCGTCACCAGCCGCTCCAGGCTCCACATGACGTAGAGGAACAGGTTTTGCATCACATAGCGGTAGTCCGGCCGCGCCCCGTCCGGCAGATGGCAGGCAGAGAACACGATGAGCGCCGCACCGCTGCCGTCGTAGCCGCCGTGCGATACGACGCGTTTGAACTCCTCTATCACCTGACCACGACACCACGTGTTAAATAAAACAACAAACACATTTTAGTGAGAGATAGTGCCGCGTGTGTCATTCTAGTGGTCATTCACCACCACCTCTCGTTTACACAACACCGTAGAGTGACGGCTGTGCTGTCGCGTTTCGACTCATGTGTTAAAAGCGTTTGCGTTCACGGCTTCCCATTTAGTTGCATTATGCATAGTCAAAGATGCCACCGCATACTTTGTCGACTTTCATATAATTATTTTTTTACTATGTTCATTACACATTTACCTATCTTTAAAAAAAATTGTAGGTAAGTACTGTCCTCTTTACGTTTTAATAAGTTCATGTTTTTTGAGGCGGTAGTTTGAAACGGTGTTATTAATAGGGTAACTACGGCAGCGATATTGAATTAATAATGGGGTTTTATAGATACATCATATACAAAGTTTTTATAACAACATTTGTTCAACGACTATTGACATAACTAAAAATTAAGTGCCTACAGTTAATCCGAAACTATTAAAAAATAGTTTACGACAAGTATACGTATTACTTTTTTCAAACAAGTTAAATAGCGAAAAATTGTTAACACTCTTTGTACCGGGTGGCTACAGCGAGCACGGGGTGAATGACCCCGGCCGGCCAAAGTCGGCGATCAGCTGCGATACAACGTGTACGAATTGAGAAAAACCTTAAAAAAATACTGTAGCAAATTTATTGCTCCGATTGATCTGATTTTCGTTGTGTAGCCTGAAAATAATACACTAAATATGTGGTTTCATTTAATGCCTCTCGCTTGTATCAACCTTGTATAGCATTTTTAATAACAACATTTGTTCTAAGACTATTGACAAAACTAAAAATTAATTATAATGATTTTTTCAGGTTTTAATGTATTCTGGTGACATTTGTCACGTGTACCTTCATATCGCACTTGGCCTTCCTGCCGCCGTGCTGCACGGTGAGCCAGGAGCGCTCGTCGTGGAACTCGTCCGAGGCGGAGCACTCCGGGAGGGGGTCGCTGCAGTACTTCACTCACACTATTTACTAATATCACGTGTACCTTCATATCGCACTTGGCCTCCCTGCCGCCGTGCTGCACGGTGAGCCAGGAGCGCTCGTCGTGGAACTCGTCCGCGGCGGAGTACTCCGGGATGGGGTCGCTGCATTCGCTCATCGTGTTTGTGGACTTGGACCTGGGGAATCACAATATCATTATGTCTCCAACTGCGTTACAGGCGCAATTTCTTACCACGCACAACATCGTGGAACCTGCTGCCATAGTCGGTATTTCCGAACCGATATGACCTGGGGTTTTTCAAGAAAAGAACTTTTTCCACGGTTTTTCGGATGGCTATGAGCTGCGGTAGCCATCTAACATCTCGTTTTAGCCCTATAATACAAGAATCCTGCCTGGTACACCCGTATGCAAATTGTTGGTCCGTTCTGACCTTTTAGTTTGTTCGTCGTCGCTGGGCGGGTCGGCGGCAGGCAGCGGCGGCGGCTCGTCCTCCGACTCCATGGAGCAGCCGCTGATGCTGTCCAGGCTACATCGGTCTTCTTCTTGAGGCTGGAACACAAAACACCATTACAACAAATGTGAAAAAAACAAGCGCAGGAAGCTAGTAGCATGGGTAGAAAATCTTAAATGTGGTTTTCAGTGGCATAGCTAGTAATAACCAATGTTATTCCTGAATAGCGTAGCTTTTTATTATAGAAAAAGAAGACGATTCACCCCACACAATAATAATGTTTTATAATATCGACTGGAGTCTAATTTTATACGTCAATCTTCTAATTATCGCTCTACTATCGTTTATTTTAGTTTTACTGAAAATGTTTCGAACTGAACCATTGTCAACAATATTTTAAACTAGTTTTAAGATTCTGAGGATAATAAAAAATTGGTCACGTCAGGAGGAATTTAACGCGAAAAAATATTCGTGCTATGATTTTCCATGGCTTTCGATGTAGTTTACGTCAACAAGAAAGTTATCGACTTCGATTGGCCCTTTTCAGATCACCAAGCCATTTAATGTCACTATTTACAACCGTTTTTAGAGTGTAAAGCGGTCGCACTATCACCGATCAACAGCGTGAGGGATGGCCTTCTACGACTGAAGACAACATCAGGGTTGTATGGTAAATTATGGACGCTGATAAGTGGCCACATTGCAACACGCTTCGGCGTCGGTATGCGTCAAGTGAACTAAATTCTCCATGGACATTTAGTCTCCTTCTGAGGAGTTGCCAATCAACGTGAAAAGAGATCGAAGCGCGAGAGCAATTGCGATGACGATTGTCTTAGGGAGTACAAGTCATTGTGCGACAACAGTTACAAAGGATCAAAAATCTGACCGTCGAGTGGTACACAACTATTGTTTGCCACTCAACTTGGAAAAGGACGGGAAAATCAATCTCACAGTAGAATCCTCCCTCACCGCGACAACGCCTCGTCGCACGCCGCCGGTCGACAATAGAACCATTGATAAAGTCAGACGTGGAATTACTCGCCTTGCGATTATTATGAATTCCCAAAAACAAAACAAAAGGAAAATGTTTTATGAACGCCGAGGATGAATGAATGAAGTATTCTTTATTGTTCACATTGCAAAGTAATAGCAGTGACTGTGTTTCAAAAGGCCGTCGAAAAGACCTCTAAGTAAATGTGGACAAAACGCTTATCTCCGTAGTTACATCGGATGCGAAACAACACCATAATGAAAAACATAATACTTGCTAATTTTAACAGTTTTTGATGTTCCAAGAACTTTCAGCACCAATTTTACTTGAAATGAAAAGTCATGAGCAAGTCAGCCCCCCGCCGCACCTGTAGCGAAGGCGTAGTCCCGTCACGTGAGAAACAATACTGTTATAAATCCGCCCGCCGCAGTAACAATCAACGTTTTTATAAACACCCGCGCTATACTTCTTGCCAACTCGTGGGAATAAACTTTTTCTTTCCTGTCTTGTGTTAAAAATGTTACACCTTATTTCGCCTGCCTCGCGGTCTGTGACCATGTTCAAGCATTTAAGAGGCAGTGCCACACTGCATGCTTGCATGCAGTCGAATTGGGCCGGCACGACCGGGGAGGTACCTCTCGCTTACACGAGACCGGCGTAAAGTGACAGCTGTGTGCTGTCGCGTTTCGTGCGGTGTGTAAGTAGCCGGTGGCCCATGGAGGTGGGAGGAGAAAGGAGGGCAGCGCATCTGTATAGCCTCTATGCGGATGTTTGTGGGCGTCGGTAGTCATGACAATGGCTCCGGCTGCTCGTTTGCCCTCCTATATCGTAAAAAAAAAAATAAGTGAGGTCCCCAGCCGGGCTCACGGATGAGACCAAAGCGTTGTTGGGTTTTTTAGATTTGTAACAGTCCGGAGTCGGGAAGTTGGCGGTGGTAGGTATACCCTCGTGCCCGGGGAGCACACGTTAAGATGCCTGCGCCTGATTTCTCTCCGGTCATGTCGAATTGCCTGTTACTTCCTGATATTGTAGCTTTCTATAGTGAAATAGTGATTAAAATCCAGTAGTTTTGTAGCCTATTCGATACAAAAAAGAACAAAAAATAATTCTTCTTTGTAATACCTATTAGTAGGGTACCCCCTTATCCCGAATATACAATTGGAGTCTGGTTACACCGGCTGGGACAAGACAATTTTATACATGTATTCAAGCATATTTGTTTAAGACTATATGGAACTGATCGATGAAGGATATATAAATCGTTAAGTTTGCTTGTTTGACAGCTATATGCGTGAATGTAGGTACATAACTGCAGTATTATATTTCCCGTGTAGATTTTAGAGTAATTTAGCAAGTAATGCATGTTTGAAGAATATTATATACCTATTAGAATATTTGAATGGTAACATATTATGTTACATGGCATCGAATCAAGTGATCCGGTATTGTAGGGGACTCGTAGCCTCCTTTTTATGCCCATTGGCCCTTTTAAATACAACCTGACCTTGGCATCGACAAGCGGCGGTGACGCGTATGCCAGCAAATGCCGAACTTGAGACCGATTTGCAAAAAACACCTTAAACGTTCATAACGTTACAAATTGTAATCTGTAACTTTTAATTAGTGTGCGACTTGGGAAACAAATACATTCTTTCTTCTTAATCGCCAGGGGCACATTAGGCTCCCTAGAGGTCCTAGGCCATCAACCAAGCCGTCATTATGTGGAAGAAAGTCATGTTTGCAGATGACACACATTCAGAAGTGATCTGATACTCACAACTTGTACTTTTCTCCTTGGCGGAGGCGGCTTGATTCCCGTGAGCTTCAGCGCGACAGACCCCGTGTAAGGGTCCAGCAGGGCCTCGTACGCCGACCTGTCTTCTTGTGTAGACGAGGACACCACGTCCGGGGAGTCTAGATCCTAGCAACAATATAACAATACTAGCTTCTAGCCGCTCATGTCCGTATTTTTTTAATAAATAGTAGTATCCTGTGTACAGGACTACTTTTATTTATTAAAATACTTCTAAGAATATGTGTACAAAGTTTCATGGTGATCGGTTCAGTAGTTTTGACGTGAGTTTTGAAAGTAACAAACAAACTCACAGTCGCCTTTACAATATTAGTAGAATAAGCGTTGTAACATTTTGTAGCTCCTTACATGCATAATGGATTGGATTACAATGGGTACACCTAATTTGTCGCTTTAGGAAAAATATGCGAGTTGACAAAGATGGCGGTTCGCATTCGCCACTGGTTAATTCTATTGTTGCATGTGAGGCTGTCGTAATAGGGGAGAGGTAGCATGAAAGGAACACGTATATTCACTCATTAATTTATAGCTTCTACAAATATATCCCTTTTATGCCACCTCTCCTTATATGTACAAGTGTGTTTGTTCGGCTGCTTTAAATTGATGAAATATCTGGTAAACAAAGCAGGTAATAAGTTCAGTGTATAATTGTATGATGGATAAAAACATTATGTCGAAACACGTGTATAAACTGTAGCGTACTTACGTTAGGTACGCTTATATTACTAGACATTTCTATAGGCAAATCAAAATTCGGCATAGCTCGTAGCTGGGACGGAGAATCACACCAATCTGTTACCTGAAAATAAATGAATTAGTTAGTAGTAGTTTATACCTAGTCGCGCCCCGCAGATTAACTAGCATAAAAGAACCATTCAATTTTTCGAGATAATTTGTATTTTTTAAGATATTCCAATTAATTATAAATGATATGTGCCAAGTATCGTTTAAATCCATTCAGTACTTATTGCGTAGGTCAATAATGAACACACACAAAATTTCGCATTTACATCAGTTAGATTTTTATTATCTAACGAATTGAGCGACGTAGTGGTTGCCCTTGAAAATAATCATGTTATGAATAGCGATATACTACATGAATTAAAAAATTTAACGCATAGCATAACACCATAACAGCAGAAAGCCAGTGGTGTAACTATACAGCTCGAGGCCCATGGCTAATTCATCGGATGGGCCCCTCTAATATAAGCTCTTTTTCTTATGGTCACGCAGGGGGCAGCGTGTAAATAATAAATGTTGAGAGTTGGGATATTCCTCTTACCGGGAGCCCCTTCCTGCTGGGGGCCCCGGTAAGTGAAAAATCATCAATGGCATTTTATCGACTTGTCACCCTGTAGTTACGCCACTGCAGAAAGCTAAACATCATTAGAATGCCTTAAACTTGGGATTTGTAATTTGTAACTTTTGTCTGATATGTCTATTCATAGATTATAGTGTATACCACAGACAACACAGTAACTAAAGGAGAAAGCACGCAATTCAGCGACCTCCTATAGCGACGCCAGTCACACATATTTTTATATAAGTCAGAACTTACCCCAGAATGAAACTCCTCCGGCTCGGATATATTCAGACCCGACTTCGGGGTACTTTGACCAGATATCTTATGACTCTTTTCCTTCAAGTACTTATTCATGGCACTACTAGAGATATCCTTAAAAATACTCAAATTATGTGGCGTGACGTCTCTCTTCGTATCCAGAAACCTCGGCGTAATTTTTCGTCTCTCCTTTTTGTCAATCCTTGCAACGTCTGGTGGCGTGTTTAGGGAATCTGATAGTATATTACTGTCTGCTGTTGCAAAATTATCGGAATAATACAGATTGTTCTTGGACGTGTTCCGCTGAGGCGCGTAAAACTCGTATCCATTCGCTGTGGCCTTCTCGTCCTCGATGCTGGACAGGCTCAAGTCTTTCTCCTCGTCTTTTTTAAGGTTTTTCTTTGGTATGACATCTGGAAAATTCTCATCCGGACTATTGAGGGCCATCAACGGATGGCTGGTCGTCAGTGTGAGCGTGGCACTCACTTTGGGCGGACTGATCCCGAGGTTCCTGGGTCTACTGTCTGGAGGATTTTGGTTTAACCGGGACATTTGTGTACTAAGGCTATCGTTCAATTCCGTTTTCTTTATTGCGTTGTCCACTTGTGAGAGCTGAAGGACGTTGGGATTCTGTAATCTCAGAACCTCATCCCTATCCTCGAAGTCGGACTGTATAGAGTTTGGAGTGTCCTGGTTCGACTGGAACGATTCAGAACCCGTGTCCATCTTCTCATCCGAGGACGGGGAGCTCAGGATATCTTCGTCACTTAATCTTGATGATTGGGTACTGTTGGAAATAAGTTCTTTAATCATTAATATAAATTAAAAAATTAGGTATGTCAGCGTAATTACTACAAATATAAATATTAATAATGTTTTAGCTAATGACTAGATGTGCCCAGCGGTTTCACCCGCGTTTAATTTCAAAGAAATCCATATAAATTTCTACACCCTGTTTAACCCTCTTAGGGGTAGAATTTCTAAAAACCCCTCTCAGCGGATGCTTACGTCACAACATCTACCTGCATGCCAAATTTCAGTACGATCCGTCTAGTGGTTTGGGCTATGCGTTGATATGTCGGTCAGTCCTTTGAGTTTTATAATAGATACCAGATGACTACTATTATTGTACTTGCATTTCTACATCTTGTTTCGTATATTAATTACATTACGTAGTTTGTCAGAAGTTAGTCAGGACTCATTGTCTATTAGATCACAAGGCACAGCTCAGTTTTCAATGGACTGATTATTGATATACTGATTGTTTTTTATTTTGTCTCTAAAGTGGTGTAATAAAGGTGGAAGTGATGCACAAGAGATATGTTAAAGTTAAACTTGGAACTCCAAGACTAAGCAACTGTTAAACAATTATTAAATATCATTTTCAGCGTCAAGAAAATTTGGTACTTGAGAGAGTGAAATACAGACGAGGATAAATCCGCGGGACGGCTCTATAAACGATAGATTGCTATCTACTTGTAGGCCAACATCCCTGTCGTTTGTCCATTACCTTATTCATAATAATTAACCTAACTTTTACCATTCTGACTACGGACTGCTTTCCGAACATTTATAACGTTTCATATAACTCTTGGCCTAGCAAGTTACTAGGTCGAATTAATTTATTTCTCAAATTCTTATCGAAATATGTACCTACATATTTTAACACGTAAATATTTTAATGTCCCTAAGTCGGTTACTCAATCACGCAAAAGTGGCTCGAGTGATTTTAGCACACAAGTCACAAGTGAGCCGAACAATTTTTCAAATTACCTACTTTCTAAGTACAATAAACCAATGAAAGGTTAATGTGGGAAATTATTACGTATGCGCGATTGTTGTGTCACAGCTGCGAGTGACACAGTCGGCCCCATAAACAGTGTAACATCTGTAATTACTTATTCTTCTATCAAATTCAATACAAACAGTGAGAGAGAATATCAAGATGGTTTTATTAACCCCTCAACAACTGTCGTCTCAGGACGCCTGGGGTCTCACCGCTCACCAGCCGACTGCAGGTGCGCTACTGTGAAAGAGGCTAGCTACTAACATTAATTTTCTTAGGATCAATTCACACCAAAAGCGCGGCGAAGCGCAGCGAAGCGGAGCGCACTTTCAGTGTCATATAAATTTAAACTTTATTTTCATCACTTTAGTATACTTATTATCGAATTCTCGCGACTTCCGCGCGGATTCCAGCGACTTCTCGCGCAGTCACGGGAATCCGCGCGTCTCGTTCGACTTTCTCATGCGATAATAAGTATTATAGTAATTATTATAAAGTTGAAATTCATATGACACATAAACTGCGCTTCGCCGCTCTTTTGGTGTGAATTGACCCTTAGCTTCATCATCAAGCCTTCAAAGAAGTTGTTCTAGTTAAGCCACTGCGTGTGGGAGCTAAATGAGCAATATTGCAAGCTGAAAACCCGACTAAATAACATCTCTACATCATCATCTACGCTCGTGTAATGTTATAAACATTGCCCTGGGAATTCTTCTTATTAATAACACTATTACTTTCACACACCCGCACGGTGCTGCAAGATGATGGCGGTTTGTCACCACGATTTTGACAACATGAAGCATTACATAGTATAAAAACAAAGTCGCCTGCCGTAGTATGTGCGGATATAACTTTCAAACTACGCGACAGATTTTAATGCAGTTTATTTTAACAGATACAGTGAATTACAAGGATTGTTTTTTTTGTATATGGCAAGCCACCGAGCCCCCAACAATCAATTACTAATTGGATTTTACTCTAAACTGAACACATATAATATGCAGCACAATAGGTACACAGCGAAATAAAAAGGAATTGTGCAATGGAAAAAAAACTAAAGTCGATGTATTTTGCAGCATGAATTTTTAATTGCGTAAACCAATTCCGCATTTTACATTTGCACATACTTCGGCGAGTATATGCCCTTATTATAAATTTTTAATGGTGGGCTTGTACGAGGTGTGTTTCAAAAGTAAGGCGACTTTTTAAATATTCCGGCATTTCACCGATATTCGATCGGTTTTTGGACATCAGCTGATCCTGCGAAACCAACATCAACTGACTCTCTTCTCGCCTTGCATTTTTATTATTGCCAAAGCACGGAAATAGTGGCTCAAAGGTATGAATTAGTACATTTCACATTCACTTTATTTTAATTTCTACATGAATATGATTGCTTTCTTAAATTAGTATGAAAATAAAAAATAAGGCCTTGACTTTAATATACTGCAACTTGTTACAAAGGTCAGACAGTAATTTAAATGACGTAATCGAGTTTATTTTCGTACATTTTATAATATTATATTCGCAATAGTATTCTACTTGAAAATTGTGAAAAATATCATACAATAAAGCTTAAAAAATGTCATTCTTTTTTTGTTTTGCATAAAATCAACAAAGTATCCATATGTGTACCTACTTAAAAATTTATGAATACAACAATAAGCTGCTAGTCTTTTCTTATATCTGTTCATCCTTGAAATTAACAAAACTCCACCTCCGACACCCATCTACTAAATAATAATAAACCTTATTATTTTTTTGAAAATAGAAAATAAACTTCATCCACTATTCATTCAATGATGGAAATAGACCTTTTACAACGAACACCAGGACAGTATATATTACTTCTTACTATGGATTACTTATTGGAGTACTTATACTCCACCGTGGTCTGGTTACTGCTCATAGATATTTAACATCAATGGTTGACCTTCATGAAAATAATAGTTTTGTTGTCAATAATAAATACTCTCATATCACGTACATTTCTCCCATATGTGGGAGAGTGGGGACCAGTCCCCCTTTCTACCCTAAACTTTGTCTTGTCCTGTCACTTTAGCATAAGTACAGATCCGGAAAAAATAGGTCGGTAGACAATAATTTATATTCATAATTACGGCCACAACTCAAGAATCTTCTGTAATTTCGTCGGCTTACTGCAAGAACTAGAAAAAGAAACGACATTTACGAAACTTTGAGAAATATTTTTCTTCATTAATTTTTCATTAATAACTAATTAATTGATTAGTTTTGGTTTCATTAATAACACTATATTGTACTATATTATATACTAATAATATAAAAAATATAATATTATCAATAAATAAAAGATTTTTCAAAGCTTTGTAAATGACGGTTAATGAGTTCTTGCAGTAAGCCGACGATATATTATTTTACCACTAAGTCACTACAGGTTTATAATGATATTTTTTTTTAATTATATTTTTAAATTAAAAAAAAAACTATCAATTTCAATATTTAATCATTATTAGGAAACTCTATCGTTATTTTAAGCCTCTATTTTATTGATAATTTAATTAAAATATGCTCCCATTATGCTGTCAATGGCGTAACTAGCGCGAGGCCCGTGGCAAATTTATTGGATGGGCCCGTCGACATAAAGAAAAAAGAAGAAGCTTTTTTTTTACTAAATTTGTAATAGTAATTAATGCTGAGAGTTGGGATTCTCCTCTGAGAACTCCGTGCTGCTGAGGGTCCGCGGCTTTTTGTCAACTTGCCATTCTGTATTTACGTCACTGTATACTGTTAAAGGCAATTAGGGTCTTTTTATTGGTATTAGGCTACAAACGAGCAATTTTAGCCTTCTTGTGACAATCACCACGAAGAATGTGTGGAAGCTGTCTCATATTTTGGCCTCTTTTGGCATTCCCATCTAGGGTTGCCAACCGACCCGCATTACGCCGATAGCCGGCCGGCCAAATGATAGGCCACGCAAAAAATAGTTAATTAGATTGTTTTAAGCTTTCACGATTTGTATTCATATTTGTATACTGTAAACGGGACTTAATCGCGTTATAAAATCGAAGTATTTACCTCGATTCTCGACGTTTCGGCCGCAACGCAACGGCCGTGGTCACGAGTAGACTGTGAGTCTACTCGTAAATACTTCGATTTTATAACGCGATTAAGTCCCGTTTACAGTATACAAATATAGTTAATTAGATGTTCTTGACAAAGTGTTATTAATTTACTCATTAAAATATTTGGTCCACGATAGTGATGCGACTCGAGTAGGAATTGGCGACTCCAGTCACTCGAGTAAAATTGTTCCCTCACTCGAGTTATACTCGAGTAAAAGTCACTCGAGTAAAAATGTCACTCGAGTGAAAATGTCACTCGAGTAAAAATGTCACTCGAGTAAAAAAGTCACTCGAGTAACAAAAAGTCACTCGAGTAAAAATATCACTCGTGTAAAAAATTCACTAGAGTCGCGACTTTGCAACACGAAAGCCATCAATTTAAAAAAAAATGTCTACCTTTATATTAAAATAGTTTTGAAGATAGATGGTTTAATATGAAATAAAAAAATAAGTTAACTGCCACACTGCATGCTTGCATGCAACCGAATTGGGTCGGCACGACCGGGGAGGTACCTCTCGCTTACTCGAGAACGGCGTAAAGTGACAGCTGTGCTGTCGCATTTCGTGCGGTGTGCAAATAGCCGGTGGCACGTGGAGGTGGGAGGAGAAAGGAAGGCAGCGCATCTGTGTAGCCTCTATACGGATGTCTATGGGCGTCGGTAGTCATAAAAAATTCTCCGACTGCTCTTTTGCCCCCCTATAACATAAAAAAAACAGTATACATTTATTATTGAAGACAGTTCACACTTTGATTAATGCGAATGCAAGTGTTTAGTCTTTATTATGCAATGCATGTTTAAACCTGTTAATTTCTGTTTGTACAGCGTACCAACCAACTGTCGAATGCATGTTTAAACTCACTCGGCAGCCCGAGCGTACACGGCGCGATGAGTTCACTCGGCAACCCGAGCGCACTCAGCGCGATGAGTTCACTCGGCAACCCGAGCGCACTCGGCGCGACGAGATCACTCGGCAACCCAAGCGCACTCGGCGCGACGAGATCGCTCGGCAACCCGAGCGTACTCGGCGCGACGAGTTCTCTCGGCAACCCTAGTGTACTCGGCACGACGAGATCACTCGGCAACCCGAGCGTACTTGGCGCGGCGAGTTCACTCGGCAACCCGAGTGTACTCGGCGCGACGAGTTCACTCGTCAACCCAAGTGTAAGTTTACTGGAGTAGGTTTTTTTTTCACTAGAGTATGCGTTTGACAAACTGACTCGAGTGACGCAAGTAAAAACATGACTCGTCAACCCGAGTATATTCGGTGCGACGAGTTCACTCGGGTGAACTCGAGTGAGCACAGTCAACTCGGTGCGCCCACTTCACTTTGTAACTCGAATGCAAGTTCACTCGAGTAGTATTTTTTTCACTTGAGTACGAGTTTGTGTGAATTGAGTAAAACATGACTTGAGTCGCATCACTAGTCCACAACGCCTAAGAAAAAAGATTGCATGCACCTCATGCATCAATATAAATATGCACGGGGTGCATGCACCAGACTGTGAGCGGTATTGTATACCTCGCGCCCTAAAAAATAGCTCATTCGATATTCGCAAGGCTAATTGCAACAATTGACCATCACTAGTTGGGTCCCGCTGTTTTAACCCTAGCCCCGCATTTGAAATCATTATGTCCCACAAATTCGTAATTTCAAGTTGGCAAGCATAATACATCCAATGAGCCACAATGTTATGAATTAATGCAGATGCATTACTGTTATTTTGCAGCACAATTGTGTGTGTAGTATGTAATTTCCTGTAAATTCAGCATTATGTCTTACTAAATAGAAAATAATACCAACATTTAAATGTAAAATGTCTCTTTAAAAATAGCTTCGTATTACATCCATACATATCCTCTCCCCTTCGCCCTTATCCTCCCACAATGCACCAATAGACAGTCACAAATTAAGATGAATCAATAATATTGACATACTACACATATGCACTAGTTGAGTTAAATATCTCTCACTTCAATTATGTGAATGAATATTACTACCACATGTGCGAGTGGATTGAACTGCTGTTATTAATAATCTGGCTGTAAAATATGTGAGTATTTCTAAAACAAAATTATAAGCTTTAAACTTAAATAGAAGCAAACACAATTATCAATATTTAACAATATTCAAACAAAATCTAAGAAATCATGACAAATAAAATAAACATTTCTTGACATTTGGATGAATTTAAATAATATATAACTTTGATTTAAACTGTTTATGTTGATTTTATATGGAAGATACAAAAATGTATGAGATTAAAAAAAAAAATTGAGGGTGGACCAAATTAATTTAATATTCGGTTATTTTTGGGGCGAATATCGTAGATAATTTCCGGAACCGCACTAATTATATTTTCTGTAGATCATATTTAAATTAATAACTTATAATGGAATATAAATATTACAAATTAGTAACAAATAATATATTTTACTTACTTCATTTGTTTTCCTTAATTTTAAATGATAATTATTATTAAAGCACTGAACACATATAATAAGGTATATACTTAGCACTAACTAAATCTATAATATATATCTGTATTTATAATTCTAAAATTATAGCAAGCTGAATTCTGATCTGATTCTGCATCGAAAAGAACCAAATAAACGAATCACAAAATATGAAGATTGACGATCTCTGAAAGACAAGAAATGGCAGTTTGGCAGATGTCAATTGTCAAATGCCAATTCCGACCTTTGAAGTATGGAGGCTAGAGAAG
The DNA here is from genome assembly GCA_001625245.1 of Calycopis cecrops. Lineage (NCBI taxonomy): Eukaryota > Metazoa > Arthropoda > Insecta > Lepidoptera > Lycaenidae > Calycopis > Calycopis cecrops. The sequence continues at coordinate 322,721 of LUGF01025230.1, forward strand.
AAGAGGGTCTGCTATTAGAAAAAAAACTATGTACTACAAAGGTGTCCGCTGCGGGCTTAGCTGCAGCTGTAAGCAGTAAATTACAGTTACACTCTCCAGATTTGCAGAGTGGATATTTAAGTAGTATACGAATACTTATTAAATACAAGTTGTATTGTTAAAAAGTGACACAACACACTTAGTATAATTTATACTAATCATAGGCGCACTCTTACTAATTACAAAACCACTTTTAATACATTAAGGTGTGCTCTTAATACCAGTTCAAAGTCGTGCTGGATTCACTATAACAGATTTATTGTACAGATTTCTGTTATATCTCATTTTATAAGTGTTTACGTAAGGTATTAATAAACAGTCCATTCGCAAACACTATGGGGTAAAGAATTGTATATCAACATTATATTCCTACAAGTGGGGCGAAAGTAACAAACAACTCTTTATTCATTAATTCTCTTTATTAGCTTATCAATCTCTAAAATTATATGCAATACGTCCAATATATAAGTTAGCTGTAATATCGCGGTTGTGAAATGGGCTCCCGAACCACATGCGGTCGGCGACCTATGTTTGTGCAGCCCGCAGTGTAGCGAAATCTGAATGAACAATCAACTACCAAAACTAATTTTTTGTTTACCTCTTATAGCTCAAAGGTTAACAGAAACATGCCATTCACTGCTTTCAGTTAACCAAATATGATGAATACGATTACAAATATTATCAATTTCATTCGCGTGCATGAATATTTGAGGTAGGTACCAGTACCATTAAGACACGAAATAATTATTTTTCCAATAAAGTGGCACCCCCTGACTTTGGGCAGCTAATGCAATTAGGAATACATAATCTAGAGGAAAGCCGGTGGAAGAATTCTTCTGTCAATACGTGCTCCACGGATGAGCTACGGAGCCGAAACGTTGCCTCTAAATTTAGGCCTAGTTTGCAAGTTTGCTATGCTGGGTACTTCTTTGTTCGAATTCGTAATGAAATTATACGGCAGAGTATCTGATATCACGCAATGATTAACCTCACTGAAGTAGCATTGGGCTGTCCAAAAACTCTATAGAAAAGAGGACAGATGAGCCAGTAAGGTAAGAGTGCAGGTCGGGTTTGAGAAGACAACATTTTGATCGATCATCCGGTGGGACATTTCTGATTTTTTTAACGCATGAGAATATAGGTATTAACGTATGATACCTAGGAACCCGTGTGGCTCCTAGACCTTTGCCGGACTGAACACTCAGTGAAATACCGACTTAACCTCTGCCGGTTGCCTTCAGCTGCTATAAATGGAGGGTCCGGATCTGCAACGGACATGATCCCTCCAGCGACAGGCTGACCTTGGTGAAAACACCAGACTTTTCCTCCTTGGCGGCTGTCGGGCTGCTTCTAAACAGTCCCTATTACGTCGTTGGAACCGCGCAACAGGGTCCGGTTCGCAACTTGACCCAGTATATCAGAGGAGCACGCCACCAATCTGACCCTAATCAGACCTCAATCTACGCCGTCGTCTACTGATTCAGAGGTACGGATGGAGCACTCACGCCATCACTCTGTCCATAGTCGGGCCCGAAAGTCTTCTCAATCCAAGTCGCCTACTACTGCTTCAGAGGGACGGGTAGAGGACTCCTCAGCTAAGCTGCTCTTAGTCCGGCCTCTCTCCCCAAGCCTGTCCGGTATGCGTGGCCCTGTCCGGCATAGCCTTACAGGCACGCAAGTCCCCCCACCACGGCAAGGTGGCAGTATCTCCGGGAAGGGAGAGGGATCTTTCTGACCTTGGCCATCGCAATGATTCAGATCAGCTCATAGTCTAGACTCGCACAACAAACAACATTTTTCTTAATTTGTGTTATATTATGTAGTAAGTTTAAATTAAACATTGTAATATTTTATTCCGTTCTAAGGTTCGGAACCACAGCAGTTATTAGTCTCGTCTCTCACTTGTTTGTCATAAAACCCAACTTAATCGAATTTCCAGAACGGTTTTCTGGAAATTCACCACAATGGGTTTGTTCTTAGAATTTCAGTTTACAAATCACAACAATAATGATCATTTCTGCGCATTTTTATTCCATTTTAACCGTTTGCTCTTTAGCACCTGCAGGTTAAGTCTTTCTATAAAATAGTTTGTAAGTCATTAAAAAGTTTTATTTTGTAATTTCGAGAAAAAAAACCAATAAGTTTACATTTTTTATTTATTTAAAAAATAGAATCAAGTAGGTAAGTAATAAAATTAAATATTTAAATACATTCATATTTATTAACCGTTCAGATTTTTATCTAGTTAAGCCATATATTACATAAATATCTGATTTTAGCCCTTAAATTGTCGCTTTTAAATTATTTTAATAAAGTGAAAGTCGATTAAATACTGTTTTGTCATTTTACAACTTACACCATGGTCTGACGTCATAATATATTTTCAAATATTCCAGTTGTCATGTTATGGTTAACACGATCGTCTACAATAGCTTACATTACATGTATTGTTAAAATTGTGGAGAATAGATGATCTTCGCAATACCTAAACATTATGTCACAAGTATTCATTTAAATATCAAACAGGGTTTATGAATCTTTCATTAAATACGTTTTTTCTTGAAGAACACAACGCTTTTGGATTGACCAACAAAAGACAAGAAAGTGTTATTGTTTGATAAAATCAATTTAAAATACGTAAAAAGTCAATTTTAATAAATAGTACTGGTATAGTTGCCTAATTTTTATTTAAGTATTCGTAATATGAAAATCGTGTTCAGAATTAATAAACGTATTTAAAAAAAATGTTTTAGGTATAAAAGAGTTTCAATTCGTAGAGTAGGTCTATTATACCGTGATAAATATATGTACTACCGCGCGCAAGCCGCCCCGATCTCCGAAACGGGAGCATAGGGACTCTTTCCAAGATGTGAGTACTCAGATTAATCCCATCTGCGTGAGAGGGGGGAGGTCGGTCCCCTTATCGACCCCAAACGTCGTTGGGTGACGGGACTAGCTCATAGATTGCTATGAGTTACTCGTTACCCAATTGAACCGATGAAGTTGTATTGGTCCTCTCTTCGCTCCCACAGCATAATTTTCTAAAAATGAAGATAAATAGACATCTAGAATCAAAGCATTTTTTTATGTGAAAACGCTGCGGCCTTTAGGCACACACTGAAATGGGCACCAGTGCTTGAATTATAGCCTTAATTAAGTAATCTGGCAATCGAACCCTAAAACTAATATTCGCAATTTAATAACATTGACGAAAAATCCGGAAGACTCACATAATATTTAACGTTTCAGTGACAAAAGGTATCGAATGAGTTTGATTAAACATCGGAAAAATAAACATCCTTGGCAGTATTTCTGGTTCACGATGAAGTCATTTTAATGCAGTTGGCTCTCGATATGGAGATTGGTAGGACGGACAAAATGGGCGTATTGGGTTTGTTATTTCTACTTGCTGTAGTTGCTGTGAATGCTGAGGATGTAAGCTGTAAGTTTATTTATTTAATACATCATAGCTTACCAAATAAGAAAGCGTACCAAAAAAAATGCATTGATAACAACCTTATTTGTACTTTCATAAGAAAGTACAAATAAGGTTGTTATCAATGCAAACATGATGCCTATTAGGCGAGGTAACTTTTGTGTAGGTATTTTGCACTGAAGTACGATTATCCGCGTTTTTCTTTATTTCCAGATCAAGCTTGCGTAGACAAATATTCTAGAAAAGGCTACCAGCCATGGCAGGAGTGGTCTGACCATTATACATGCCATCGTTATAGATGTGAAATTCGCGATGGCAAATACTTTATTGCAGCTGTGGGGTGAGTTGTTTTGTAACGCGATTTATTATTTGATCATTAATTTATTAATTCCTTAATTCAGCCAAGCAAAGATTAAAGATCCAATGGGAATGGACGAGGTTGCGGTGGAAATCCGGGACTGGCCCGTCGTCGTGATCTGATTTCAGTAACAGATCTGGAGCTCCTCCATTTAGGACTGTCACTTGTGTGTTATGTCACGTTACTGGGCGTCCACGGCTAACTGGGAGTCCAAACAACTACCGGATCCAAGAATCGATGGACCGTGGTAGTGTATTAAAGCGATATAATAACAAATTTCCTAGCGATACAGAAAACAAAGACGAACGAAGCGACAAGACGTAGAAAAGAACTTAAAGCATTTGGCAGGTCTATATAGTTGTTCTTACTCCATTTTCATCTAACTTTTTAGTATTGAGGGTTCAAGGTAAGTAAGCAAGGACCAGGGGCGAAGCTACCGGCTTATCTGCCATATGAATGATACGGGTATCCCGGGCCGCGGGGCCCCCAACGTGCGTAAGCAAACATTTATTTTTCTTTAGTGAGAAATCGTTATTCTTCATAAGGGCCCCCAAACCAATTTTCTCGGTGCCCCGCCAGAGCACGCTACGCCACTGCAAGGACATACGCCTTGCTAAAAGCAGTCGTCTTTTAGTAGGTATGGGATAATTCAAGTATTACGTAAGATTTTTTGTCATTTTTAACAACTGATTCCAAAATGAGTGTAAATATTACTTGAATTTGTAAGCAAAGCTAGTACCCCCCACCCCCCTTTAGTGCTTACGTAATACTTGAACGAGCCCCTCACTAGTTGTTTATAATTATGGAAGGACAGCTTTAAGTATTTATCTCTGGTGTATTTTCGATAGATGCCGAAAACCAAAAATACCTGAAAATGCTTTAGAATGCCACGAATATATAGAAGATGAGAATGTTGGTAAGTTTTGTTTCTCAATCTTAGAGAACAGACTGTTATTCGTAACGTAGCCATTATGCGCCCACCAAGCTATTGATATAATAGTTTGGATGTGAAATTCAAGTCTAAATTTTCCAGAATTCCCTACATGCTGCGCCCGATTACGGTGCGTTGTCGAGTTGAATGGTGAAAGAATAGTCCAGACAAGGGGGCAGCCGGGCGAGCTGTTTCCAGACAAGTAAGTGTTTCTTTGGTAGTCTTCGATTTAATGTTGTGAAATTGGCCAGGCCATGTTTTTTTTATGGTATAGGGGGCAGTAGTCAGAGCCTTTTTATGACTACCGGCGCCCATAGACATCCGTACAGAGGCTGTACAGATGCGCTGCCCTCCTTTCTCCTCTCATCTTCGCTCCACCGGCTACTTACACACCGCACGAAACGCGACAGCACAGCTGTCACTTCTGGGTCTCGCGTAAGCGAGAGGCACCTCCCCGGGTTCGGCCGGCCCAATTCAGCTGCATGCAAATATGCGATGTGGCACTACTTCTTAACATATGTCCCGCAAACGGGAGCAGATGTATTCCAGCGGTGACCAGTGGATCTTACGTTCCGGTATATGGATAATTACGTTATCGAAGTGAGCAGTAAATTTTATAAACAATAAATTATATTATGAAGAAGAGAAGAACCTCGTAAGAATTCACTATACATTTACCATGGAACATAGATCGCATAATACAAATTCTAACCAAATCCCTTCGTCACGTTTGGTAAAACCGGGGTTTGCATACGAGTCCGGTCGAATTGAACGCAAATAAGAGAATACCTAGAAGTACATTCTCATTCAAATGACAGGTAAAACTGGCCGGTGGTCCTTAGTCGCCTAGACAGTCTGAAACCTACTTTAAAAGAGGAATATGACATATCGATGATCTACCTTAATAACAACACAGATAACTTCGTATGATATAATTGTTTATTTTATGTTTCATGATGTTATAAACATTCTAGACCGTGGAAAGGACAGCAAAATGAACCAAATCCGCCCGTAGTTGGTATGCCAGGAATATCACAGACTCCTAGTGGGGAGCCACAAAGCCAGCCGGCTCCAGGGATGTTTAGCAACAGAGGAGCAGGCAAGCTAAGTGAGATATTATAGAATAGAAACAATTTGTGACCTGTGCAAATTGTAATTAACAAAGTAAAAGTAACGTTTTTTGACATTATAAAGTGGGTATATTTTTTTTATTTTGCCTAATTTCCTCTTTCATTTGAGCACACAATATTTCTCTATACTATTTTCACTTTATACTCTTAACTTGAGTAATTTTGCACAATATTCACAAAAAACTTTTATTAATTCAGCCAACGATATTCCCGACAGCGGATGGCAGCGATATTAACAACCGGCGATACGTGGACCCTTATCCAAACCAACAAAACATGCAAGAATCGCCAAGGAAGAAGCGATCGACGCCACATCCAGTAGATAAAAGTGCAAATCGAGAATTACGAGCGTTTAACAATAAAGCAGCTAAACAACATGGTTATACACCTGAAAAGTATACTTCATATTTTCTAGGCAACGCTAAGGCTAACCCGAAATTTTATTTCTCATAAGTATTAAATGTCCAATATTTCTTCCAAATGTTATGTTGATTGAAGGATTTGTTGATATAACCATTTAAATATCTATTTTGCATTTGAATCTTAATTATAATAAATTACCTGTATTATTATTTAGCATTTTCATTTTTTCCTATATTATAATTTATTGCTTTACGTTAAAGCTTTTCTTTACTTTCGCCCTTGTCGGGTTGTGAGTGTTCCGAATTTGATCTACCCACTTCTCCTTGTTCGATTATGCTAAAATTTGGCACACTTAGGTTGTATGTTGGATGGATTGACATCACGCTTACATACTTAAGTTTCTGGAGAGGAAAGAAGTCATCCATGCTATAAGTATTAAACCATCCGAGTGACGATCTACAGGTGTTCGTCTCCGCCAAAGTATAAGAACTATAAATAATCATTCCGATTCATCCGAAACTATTTGCTACGCAGTCTGCACCACGGAACAGTAATAACGAGTGAAGTCGGTGTATGTCCTGTAACTGTGAAAATTCACCGTACATAAGAATATGTATAAATCATTAATTGCTATTAGTTTTATCTAGGCATTTGGAAATGATGATTGGAGAATGCTTCGCATAGAATATAGATAATACAGCGTAGACAGAGAGTACAATAGGCGAAGTGATAGCATCTGACTCCGCACGAGACAAGGATCAACTTATGCCTATGACGTGTAAACAAGCGAGACAGAATGATACGATCTTTTGCCTCGCTATGCGTGCCCGTTTATCAAGGCCTGCTAAATATTCGGCAAAGCGTTGTTAACGTGTTGCTAAGCAATTTTGACGTTGGTTTGAACATTTTTTGTTTGACATTCTTTCGGTTTGTAAATAATCAAATATATACAAAATACAAATTGTACAAGATTCGTAGCTAATAGTTTTAATAATATTTGCAACAGAACATGGGACGTTGTAGTATTTTAAAGTGTAAAAGTGATAGTGAAAGAAGAGACACGGACGTATCATTTCATTTGTAAGTATACTCTGTTATAACAAAGTCTATCCCTTAGTTTTGGCTCCAGCTATTATGATATAGCAGAATTTAAAATTCTATAATTGAAATACGCAAAAAATTCAATACATGGTATTTTTATTAAAATTTGATAATCGATAACCAACAATTTATTTTGCTTTCGTGTTGCCAATGTCAGAGATCACGTTCTCACCCAATTGTGGGTAAATTTATTAATATTAAACATTAAACATTAACAAACATTTAGGAAACATGTAGGTATATTAAATATGTTTCAGGTTTCCAAATGATGAAACTTCACAAAAAATGATTCAATCAACAGGACGAATTACTTGGATTCCAAAGAAATCATCTAGAATTTGTAGCAAACATTTTTTTTTTAAATATGCTCTTCAAAAAGAGGAAATTAAATAATCTGCTCTGTAATGCTGTGCCATTACTGGTATGTCCTTACTTAATGCACATGAATAACAAATAGGTAGGTGCAAGTTGTAACTTAAAAACTTGAAAACTCAGGTAATTAAAATAAACTAAAATTATTTTCAGGAAATTTATATGTCTATGCCGTCATTATCTTCTTCAATTAGGTCAAACGAATTTACAAATGATGACTTAACCAGTGACGTTGACTCTGTAAGTACTTACTACTTATTTATGTAAAACTTTCATCGTTCTGTATAATCTAACCGTATTAATAATTTTCAGAAGATAACAACAAGTAGGCTGAAGATGTCATCTTGTGTTTTTTATGGTCCTCTCGGTTACACGAGACTGGCGTAAAGTGACAGCCATGCTGTGTATGTAAGTAGCCGGTGGCTAATGGATTGGGAGGAGGGAGGGCTGAATATCAGTATAGCCTCTATGCGGATGCCAATGGGCGTCGGTAGTCATGAGAAAATGGCTCCGACCGATCGTTTGCCTCCCAAACGAGCAGTCGGAGTCAGTTTGGCATGACTATTGACATCGGCAAAGATGTTATACAAATGCGTTGCTCTCCTTTCTTCTCCGCCCTCTATGGGCCACCGGCTACTTATGTAAATATGTAAATAATATTATAATGCTAAAGTTTGTATGTTTGTTTGTTACTCTTTCACGCAAAAACTGCTGAACCGATTTTCATAAAGTTTAGCACACACATAGAGAGAAACTTGGTTTAATACAGGATAGTTTTTATCCCGATAAAATGTTTCTATGGGATTGGACAATTTTCTATTTTTCACGAGATTGAAATTTACGCGGTTAAAACCGCGGGGCGCAGCTAGTATTTAATCTTTTAATATTTCAGGACGAAGGACAACCTCCTGAGAAAAAAATTAAAGAAACCCTATACGAAAATGGAAAATTAGCAATAGAAGTAAATATGAGGAATAGGTAGTGCCACGCTGCATGCATACAATTAGCTGAATTGAATAAAAGTTTCAGATAGAATCGGAGTGAAGCCTAATTCAGCCTGTAGTAAAAATACGAAATATGCATAAAAAATTTGTTTTATTTATGGGGTAATAAATGATTTTTTTTATATTTATTATGCATCTTTTTATTTAAAAAAGTCTTTTAATTATTTACTCCGTATTGAACAATTTTGAAACTACTAGATAATAATAAAGAATTAAAATTAGGGAATTTTTCTTTTAATGTCAACACTGAACACCATGTCAACACTCAGTGTCAACGCTGTCAACAATGTCAGTACTGTCAGGTACTGCTATCTCGTGTGGCCACGCTAAGTCTTTGTCTATTGTATTCTCTGTCTACGGATAATACAGTATAGTATACTACCCAACCTGTCCTGGCCGCTCAAGTAACGATAACTTAGATTCGAAACGGAAAAATGAACTTGGAATCTTTTTATGGCTAGGCTACACGGAAGTTGATGACAGCGAGTCCATACTGACCTGGACTTGTGACCTTGGACTTGCAGATCATAAGTCTTGTGTGATTAAGCCATAAAAAGATTCCAGAAGTTGATTTTTCTGTTTTTATGCAAAATAATGCATCACTAGCGAAAATTAGAGGTGTGTGCAGTTTTTTTTGGTTAATATGCAGTTTTTCTATACCTTGGAATTTCTAAAATATACAATAATATCCAAGATATACGCATTTTCTATATGCCTTTATGCATCAATTTTCAAACATTTTTTGCAACACTTCTAGAGTGTGCAATTTTTTTTGTATTCTCATATTCAAAATGTGCAGTTTAAGCCTTGAACCCTTGTTTTTTTAAATCGTAGAAATCGTTACTTATGCGGCCAGGACGGGTCGGGCGCAGCATGTAGGGAATTCTGGAAAATTCAGACTTGAATTTCACATCCAAACTATATATTATCAATAGCTTGGTGGGCGCATAATGGCTACGTTACGATTAACTGTCTGCTCTCTAAGATTGAGAAACAAAACTTACCATCATTCTCATCTTCTATATATTCGTGGCATTCTAAAGCATTTTCAGGTATTTTTGGTTTTCGGCATCTATCGAAAATACACCAGAGATAAATACTTAAAGGCGCTATCCTTCCTTTCCTTTTGGTCACCGGCCGAATTTTAAAATAAGGAAGTAAATATCATTCCAAGGGTGTGTTTTAAATTTTATCGTCTAATTGTAATATTTTGTTAAATACAAGTCGATTTGAAATGGTCCTTAAAAATACAGTGATCGTGGTTCATATGAGAAAGGTATCGACTTCAAGGTCAGTGACGTCAGCCGAGCGACACTCGCAAGTCATTTGCCACGCGGTGACCAAGAAATATGTTTATAACATGGGACAAAGTAATTTTATCTAATTATTTTTGTATTCTTTTTTCTTTCATAAGTCGAATGTACTATTGATTCTGA
>LUGF01025230.1:338869-361609 GCA_001625245.1 Calycopis cecrops
CTGCTAATTTCTGAGACACGTAGTGTATGGAATTTTCGTCGTCTTTTGTTGTTTTTAACAAAAACTTTATTTCTGTTGTTTTTTTGACGAAAAATTGTCATTATTGAGTGAAGTGATCTTAATTCGATAAATTTAGGCGATAATGCCGAATCTCAGCGTTGCTCCGGTTTCTAAAGCTGTAACTTTAATTGAAAATGGTTACACTTACAATGAAGTGGCTCAAACATTATATGTTTCCAAGTCTGTGATTTTCCGCAATGTTAAACGATACCGGCAGACTGGAGAGTATACCAGGCGTAAAGGACAAGGTCGCAAAAGAGTAACAGGAGAGAGAGACGATAGATTTATTGTCAGCAATGTTCTCAGAAACCGTACCATGACTTCTTCTGAGGTACGAAACCAGCTGCAGGAAGTTCGACAAGTGATAATTAGTACCAAAACCGTCAGAAGAAGACTGAAGGCAGCTGGTATAGGGGCGTACTTGCCTGCCGGAGGTCCACAGCTCACCGCAGGTCATCGAGTGGCTCGGGCCAGCTTTGCTCGTTTCCACCTAAATTGGAATAATGACGCTTGGGGAAAAGTTCTTTTTAGTGATGAGTCCAGATTTTGTCTCAAACCAGATGATGGAAGGACCAAAGTATGGCGACGACCCGGAGAAAGATACGCTCAGTGTAACATTATTGGGAGAGAGCCGTACGGTGGAGGGTCAGTAATGGTATGGGGCGGTATTTGCTTAGGAGCACGCACGGAGCTACACATCGTAGAAAACGGCTCCCTGACTGCGGAAAGATACGTAACCGACATTTTAGAGCAGATTGTGATGCCTTTTGCCCCTTTCATTGGAGACAATTTTCTTCTAATGCATGACAACGCTCGACCTCACATTGCGGCATTAGTTTCGGAATATCTTAATGAGGTCGGAATCCAGGTTTTGGGGTGGCCGGCACGCTCGCCAGACCTAAATCCAATAGAACACGTTTGGGACAAACTGGGAAGACAAATTAAACAAAGAAATCCATCACCTGTCAACGTAAGAGACCTCAAAACCGCATTGGTTGAAGAATGGAAATCAATGCCGCAAAGTTTTACTGACAATTTAATGCAGAGCATGCCCAGACGCATGCAGGCAGTTTTAACAGCAAGAGGTGGCAACACTAAATACTGATTGTATCACCCATCGCGAAAAAACCAGTCATTTGGACAATATTTCTTTAGTTTTCATTGTGTTAGGTCAAAACTCTTCAGAATTAAGTCACTGACCTTATTGTCTTTAATTTCGTTTCTTTCGCTTTAATTTTGTGATTTTTTATGTTCAAAAATGTTAATTTAATTAATTCAGAATAATAATCAAATGTATTGTACAACAAAAATGTGTTTTCATATGATCTTGCATTTTTTGCGTTCCGCTAACTATGTCCACCAGTGTATAATATAGCCTATATTTTAAGTTCTAGTTATATATATTATGATAACGACGGAGTTTTTTCTGTAAATATTTTTTTTATGTATTATTATTGTGTTTATGTATTGTTTTTATCACATATCTTTAAGAGTATGTTTATATATGGTACATAGATACGGATATATAGGTTTGTTTATTACACAGCCGATGTTGTAAATTTAGTAATCCTTACTAATATTATAAATGCGAATGTAAGTTTGTTTGTTACCCTTTCACGCGAAAACCGCTTAACCGATCATCATGAAATTTTGTACACATGTTCTTGGAGGTATTAGAAGTAACATAGGATAGCTTTTATCCCGAAAAAATGTTCCTGAGGGATGCCATGGAATGATTTTCCACGATATCGAAATTTACGCGGGCGAAGCCGCGGGGCGCAGCTAGTATTATGATATTTAGTAAGAGCAATAAAAGTATTTAGCTTAGTTTAATATAACGAGTTAACGCTAATAATGTGACCAACAGATTTATTCAACAGATCATCTAGTGACGAAACTGGAGCGGTTAAAGAATACGAGACGACAACAATATCTAAATTAACCAACAAAGTGACCACTATTAGTAGGGTAGTTGGCAAACAAGACATTGTAGATAGAGTAACAGACGACGTTTCAATAGTAAGACACAAAAACAATGTCATAAAAATACATAGCAATGTGGAAATCATCAAAGATGGAATAATAGACGCAACAAAAGATATTAAAAATTCTAAATTCGTAAAAGATATACCACCTATAATGAGCCAGCAATCCATTGATTTGGTTGTTGATTCGCTAACAGTAGATGCAAATACTAATAAGGCTTCCAAAAATTTTAAACGAAAAGTTGAAAATGAGCAAAATAAATCTACTGACATGGAAGAAGATTTAGAGGTTATCATAAAATTACCAAGTGGTAAAAATATCAGAATGAAAGCTGTTGACGATAATGAAAAAAGTGTACAAAGTAACACCAAAGAAAGATTAAAAAATGTAATAGCTGGTAAAACTAAAAAAGTAACAACAAATAACACAGGAATACAAATTCCCATAACTAGCGGGACATTGATACCTGTCTCTTTTGTTCAACCAAAAGTAATTAGTAGACTGTCAGTCGTACCTATAGCCTCATTGAAAGCAAACACAAATACTAAAACTGGTGAAAACATACACAAAGGAGAGAAATCTAGAGTTGTCGTAAATACGTCGCCAAAAGTGCCCATTCCACAGTTAAAAGCAAAAAGTAATCCCAAATTGAACAAAACTGATTTAGAAAGCAGATCAGCAGCAGCAAAAAGATATAGGTAAGAATATTTAATAATGATTTGTACTGTTTAAACATAGAGATTTGAGAACTACTTAATTCTTACTAGTAGAAAAAGTATGCGTAGGTAATCTATAATACTTATTTTTAGGTTTACCATCTGTGACTAGTAGTCGAAAGTTCTTATTTTTAAAAATTGCTCTAGGAAAAACACGGGCTGCCTACATATCTCTTAGTTTTCAGGCCCATTTTGTGATCTAGCATTAAATTATGCAGGGCTATATGTAAAACACTGGCAAGCTCTCAGATATATTAAATAACCAGCTTCTTTTACAACATTTTCTTTTTTTTTGACATAACTCAAAAAATATTTTTTATTTTTTTATTTTTTTTTATGTAGTGGAATAACACACGTACGTCGTAAGATAGTAAGAGGTAGTGTCACACAGCACTGTCGCGTTTCTTCCGGTGTGTAAGTATGGATGTGAGAGGAGAAAGGAGGGCAGCGCGTCTATATAGCCTCTATGCAGATGTCTATGGGCGTCGTTAGTTATGAAAATGGCACCGAATGCTCTTTTGCCCATCTTTACCATAAAAAAGATAAGGTCCATCCTACGTAATTATACGACGCACATAACGCTCGGGAGAAAAAAATAATTCACATTTATTTTTGTATGAAAAAATATAATAGCGTATTATGAAAAGTAGTAGAACAATTGTTTTTGTTAAAGATGTTGTATATATCTGAGAGCTTGCTAATGGTATCGTACGGTAATGGTGCTTAAAAATAACCCTGTATACCTAATACTCGTCTATTATTAACCCTTAAACCGCCTACGTTGGATATATGCGACAAACATTTTCGTGCCCATTTAGCCTGTGTCTTGTATTTACGACCACATACCCTAAGTCCTTTAATAAACTTTTTTATTGAAATACATTTTATTTTTATAAAAAAATAAAATATTAGCTAAGTAGTAAAAGAAGTAATAATTTGCAATTCAATACAGTACAGTATTCTAATTAGCAGTCCTTAAAATAGCGGCCGAAATAATATTTTGACATATGTAATTGCATACATGTACAACGCCACTGTCGGAAAAATCTGTTAGGGACAGGTCTTATGCCATAATTTATCGATACAGAATGAACACAAGTTAAATAATTTTCATTTACATTGACTAATCAAGTAATCAACCCTATAAAATATAGCAAATGTTAATAAAAACATTTTTCTACAAATATTTGTGTCTATTTAATTTGATTCCTGCGAACTCAGTAGTTATTCTTTATTGAATTGTCAGCCATTTGAATTTTGATTGATATTTCCCATCCCTAGCCTACATGACGTCATTAAATGTATGTTGCTAATACTCTCTGGTCTCTACGCCACGGTCGGAGAAACACGACCGCTATTTACGTCATAAACGACTGACGACTTCTGGAGTTTTCTATCAGTGCTGTACTTATGCTTGTATTTTATCGGTAAAACTTTTTAAAATACGCTGCATATAGATGAGTTTTTAAATGAAGTAACGAGATAACGACCCTACTACATTATAATAACATCGACATTTCATAGAACAAATGCCGAAAACTAATTTACATTTGGCATAATTTAAGACATTAAGGCTCTAGAAATACCTAGAAAAGTAGTTTTGTAGGTTATGTGTATTAAACTGTATGTAACTGATAGTTAACCAGCTTGCAAATGCGAGATATCACTGTTATATAATTTTCAAAATTAAATATCGACTTCAAAACATATAAGTATTGCACATCACCATTTAGTGTAGATATTTTTTGTTCGATTTACGTTCGATTACGCGGAAGTTGGCGGCACGACAACTAATATAGGTAAGGTGGGGCGGTTAAAGGGTCAAAGTATACCAATCCTCTTTGTCAAGGTTGCAACTTAACATGAGTGTATTTCAGACAACGCTTCAAAGAAAAAATACATCAACAAGAAGATGAAAACCGCCAGCTGAAAGAGAAGAACCTTCGGCTCGCCGCAGAGAAAGCAGCGTTACAGGCGATACTGACACATCATATGAAGTGTTGTCCAAAAGCTGATGACCTAAGTAAGTAATGAAACATTAAACATGCACTATGACCCTAAAATCTTCAGTGGGAGCTATCGTATGAAATTCAATGTAATTTGAGAATGTTTGGATCCTTCCAACTGAGCTAATTAAGGATAGGAAGTGATTATCATGGTCTATTTCTCGTTTTTTTAACCCAATACAATACAACTATTCAGTACTAGGCGTTTAAATAATAATGAAAGTTCCAAACACGCCGCCACGTAGACTGTCGCAGGTTACTCTTAGCAGTTCGTCCAATTTGCGTCCCTCAGTTTTTGTGATATCATGTTCCAAGTCTTATCATATTTTTAATCTCAATGGGCCCGTATTATTAGCGAAGTATTAGAATCTGGTACTAAATGTCGTAATTGTATCGTTTAGGGCCCGAGGCAAACTCGTCTGTTGGGGCATCTCTGTCTCCCTATATAGGATAGGTTAACCAATATATGATCCATCTGTGGATATCTCTAGGGGCCCCTTCGAACTGAGGCCTGGCATTTCGCCGACTTGCCACCCTGTTAAGCCACTGCTGGTAGTAGGTAAAAAATGTCGCCCATTCTGTCTGCGGTGGCCAATTGAATAGGGTGCAGGAGAACGACACAGCTACATAAAATATAGTTCTCGTGATATTTAAGGGCATCGGCGGTCACTATATATCTTGAACTTCCAGTTTGGTTTCGCTATAAAATCAGAAAATGACGTTGTTTTATAAACCTACCATAGAAAATAAAGTTTTTAAATTTAGCTTAAATGCACTTGAGAAATAAGCAGACTTTAAGGGCGACCTACCGTTGAGGCGAGCGATGTTAAGTGGCGTATTGTCTGTAGATGTAGCCGTGTGCACTAGACGAACCTTCAGATTTGGGACGTGCGTTGTGTCGATAGATAGTGTATTACAGAGGAATTGGGCCGTGAAGATCGCACCTGCAAAATAATTCACCGGGTGTCACCGCCACTATATTATAAAAAAGTGTGGAATGTTTTTAATGATAAGTTAATAAGGTTACGCAATTATGTCGCTGCAGACGGGGTCAAAAATCACCATTACGTTAGGGACCTGCGTTAGCGGCGCGAGCGTAAGGCTATTATCGATAAATAAAAACTTATGAATCTTATGAAAGAATAATGAAATAAATGATAAATCAAAAATAATCCACGTCATTATAAGTATAACTTTTATTACAAATAAAATATGATAATAATTAAATTATACATGCTTCTAATTTATGTTGGCCACGTATAAAATACACAATCGATAATACTGGTCGGCTTTCAAATACGCAGCACTGCTCCTGCCTAAGGCCCGTGAGTGAGAAAGTGAGCGAAACACTCGCGCCATCTCTCCCACGTTTTATGACGTAGCCTGTAGCGACGTAATTTAACAGAACTGTACTACCCTGTTACATTATCTCTGGACCTGGCGTTGATGACGTCATGTCGCATCGGCGCTCAACTACGGTGCGCGTACCGACACAACAGGGTGAACGCGGGGCCGTGAACGGGGAACGGGGGCGGGGCGCACATTCCAGCCAGGTCCACACATAATGTGATCGAGTAGTAGTTGTATGTAAATTAAATATTTGTATATAAAAATATATTTCTCTTGTCCACAGGAAATATGCAAAAGACATTACTGGAGAGTGAAAAATATTTAAATGAAATATAGTAAATACCAATTAGAAAAAAGTATTTTATTATTACAACGTATGGGCAGGATGGGGTAGAAACTACAGGGATACTAAACTAGTTTTACTTGGGCACTTATCTATAATAGAGACAGATATTAGTAAATACCATTAAATACAGTTCTGTTGTAATGATCGAACAGCGTCAGTTGAATTATAAGTGTGCTCGTTTGTTTAAAATAAATGAAAATCACTGTCATAGAGATTACCGATATCAGTGAAAAAACTATTAAATAACAATAACCTGTATTTAGTGACACACACTTCGTAGCGTGAAAGTAGCGCTACGAATTATCGTAGCCCTACTGTCCTGTGCTACGATTTACGTAGCAAGTTGTTGACAGGAACTCATATTTTTTCCTGATTTACGCCGCTGCGCTGAAGAAGTATAATATGGTTGCGTTTTGTTCAGCAAGTCTAAAGCCATGATGGGCGTATCCTGGTGTATGACGCTTCAATCGTCACGGTCACGAGCTGCTTGCATCAGGCTGCCCGCGACCTTGGCCTGGTCATCAGTCCACCGTGTTACAGGCCGTCTTTTTTTATAGCATTGGAGGCTAACGAGCAGTTGGGTCACCTGATGTAAAGTGATCACCAATGCCCACAGACATCCGTAACACCAGAGGTCTAACAGATGCGTTGCCGACCTTTGAGGAAAGAATAAGCTCTTTTCTTGAAGATCCCTAGGTCGTCTATGCGATTTTCGACCCGAGACCGCCACTTGAGAACCATTGTTCCCCAGCGTTTGTCGATTCTGCAAGAATTCTGCCTACCCATTAGCACTTCAGTTTACTGACTCTCAGAGTTATGTCGGTTACTCTGGTGCTCTTGCAGATCTCTGAATAACCGACCACATCTCGCAGACAAACCCTGAGCATAGCTCTCTCTATAGTACGCTGAGTGACTGTTCTTATTCAAGAGGTCGCATGATTCGATTGTTTAATATGTATCACACCACACAGCACTTCGGTCCAGCAACCTGGTTTCTCACCAAAGTCTTTTCGAACGGACGTGGATTGATTTGCTGTCCTTTACTATAAGGCTCGGGCTGTTCTTTCTAAGACAGTTTCCGTTATAATATTTCCCTAATCTCAGTAAATAAATAAAGAAGAGGCGTACTTTAAGAAGTACTGTTTGAGCCCAGTTTTTTATAAATGGTAATAAAGTAAAACAAAATAAGTATTGTCGGCAACAAATTATATTTCCAAACTGCATCTTATCTATATACAGTTTTGTTATTTTACATACAACCTATAAGTATATTTATACTATTCGACACTGCACCGCGCTTCGAATATTATAATATTAGGCAAAATATGTTTGTCGATTTTCAAATTACACAAAATATAAACGCTAGGCATTATTGCATTAATATTAAAGTTATTTGGACTTTTGAACATGCCCAGCATGGGTGACATGAAGACTTGGCATCACACGCGATCTTCTGACATAGCGTTCGAAGTAATGTTACAAATATTACATTTTTAACAAAATTTCGTAATTACTACTGTTGACCAGTATCTAAGAATATGGAGGGTAGATATTAAGATGACTGTCTTGTATCGGTGACGAGTTCAATGTCCAGTTGTAAGCAGTAAAGTGTGTATCCCACCAGAATGGCGCTAGAGCAGCAAAAGGGGTATGAAATTAAAATTAGATTTATGTAGGGTAGACGTACATACCTAATCAAATTTTACTCACAAGCAACACTGCCACCGTCTATTGAATGCCTTTTACTGGACACTATTGACACACGAAGGCGGCCTAATCACTACCCTCCATGCCTGAGTAGATACAAGATACATGTGAACTTGTGCTATACACGCTGCCACAGAATGTATTGACTCTTCGGGACGCTTGGTCACGTGATGAAACTTCAAGTCTATATTTACATGTCTGATAACATTAAGCTATATTGTTCTGTTTCTCGTTTAACTTATATTGTAATTCTTGCTTTACATACAATTTATTATTATTCCAGAGATGGTCGAACATTTTGGAAACCAAGTCGGGTACATCGATTTTAAATTTTGGCGTCACTGTCGCCATCTTGTGTGATATATTCAAATTAAGTTTGATCAATTATGCCGTACTCGCTCCAGTTGTTTGCCATCTCTGTCGGAAGAAACTGCGACCTCAGACTATAATATCGGATCAAGTTCCGCTTTTACTACGACACTTAACCCGTCATAGGTTAAAATAGTTGCTAGTAGTCTTCCATATGTTTTTTTGATTAAATTATTCAAAGAAAAGAATTTAATTGACAAAACTATTAAAAAGTATAAACGACAACACATTAATCTATCTAGTTATATTTTGTATGATTTTTTACATTTCTATTAAATATTTGATTAGAATTTATATCAGCACCGGTTTTATTGGACCTAATGTGAACGAGCATACATACACATATGCACTCGCTCCCAGTTCTCAGAGGAAATGAATCTCAAATAGACAAGTGAATTATCACTAGCGCACCATCAACTGTTATTGTTTTTTGACTCCTGGCAACATTTGGGTACTATCTACCCAAGTGTTGCCCGCAAGTCAAAAATCTCTTCCTGTTTTTCAATCAAAGTGAGCATCGTGCATTTAATAGAAATGTACAGTAGCAGGAAACGGTTACTAACTAACATCTTTAGGAATTAAATAACACATTACATAATTCTTTAATTATATCAATAGATTTAATCTAATAAGCATAATATAATTTATTCGATACGTTTAGATGATATCTTTGACTTTCGGTCATAAAATCACAATGATCTTTGTAAAGATTTTAATAAAATAATAGTTATATTTTAAATAGCATTACATTTTTCATAAGCTAAAATTCAGAGTAATTGTAGGCGTCGCGGCGAGACTACGAAAAGCATTTTGGGATTGTCCTTAGAGTTGACAAAAGCATACATAGCTTTAAACTCATACCCCCTTATTATTAAACATAGATTAACTTTACTCCAAGTATTAAACTAGTATCTGTCAAATTTCATACAATATTATTAAGGAATTTGACAGATTCTATTTTAATACTTGGAGTAAAGGTAATCTATGTTTATTAATAAGGCTCTGAGGATATATAAATAATCTATTAATTTTAATTTTATATAAGTAAGAAGACAAGTGTATTATAGAATGACGGTGTAGATAAAAGCTATTACATCTAAAGGATGGAGACGAATTAATTTAATTTGAAAAATTTTAATCATAAAAGATAGCAGAACCCGAGGGCGGCAGCATCGCTTTCTATATTAATATTAATTTATATAAACCAATAACTATCATAATCATTAATCACCGCTTATGTTCCGACCCTCAAATACAATTCAAATTCATAAGTTTGAACGACTGTACGATACTATGATAAATGCTTAAATTATAATACATACAAGAGGTAGATAATTCTATAAGTACACGGAATATAACTTATAAATCGCCAGTACAATTACTTGGCCAAGATTTTAATTCTTAACATACCTAATTAATGTTGACTTTACAGAATTTATGGTTTATTTACAATTTTGGAGCTAATTCTTACACAGTCTGTAGCTCTTTATTTTTGTAGAATGTTGTCGATGTTCCAAAATATTCGACCCAAAGATTGATTATATCTCGTTAATAATATAGATATATGAGTTTAATGTGATAATACTACAATAAAATAATTATAGAAACATGTCGATTACACCTAATAATACCAAGGTCATTAGAAATAACCTACCCAAATGCATTGTAACATGTAGAATATGCGAACTACGACTTTGAATTGAACTCCAAAATTGTGTAACTGTGTACCTACGAATACACGTGAAAATAGTAACAAACAGGTCACAACATGTTCACATACCGCAGGAGGCTTTTCAATTGGATTTGAGATTTTGTAACTTGACTCTAAACGTAGGTAGATGTATAACTGGTTAACTACCTTCAGTCAATGTCCGCTTGATTTAAATGTCCACTTCGATATGTGGAGGCATATGAAATAGGTTCCATTTTTATCTAAAATAAAATATTTAGATAAACCAGTTTAGTTTGAACAGCTGACAATACATGTCGTTGCCTAGTTCTCCGTGTAACCACGTCAAGATATATCCGTGTAGTATTAATCAGTCCCACATTGGCACAAGTCACAAAATTTGT
The DNA here is from genome assembly GCA_001625245.1 of Calycopis cecrops. Taxonomy (NCBI): domain Eukaryota; kingdom Metazoa; phylum Arthropoda; class Insecta; order Lepidoptera; family Lycaenidae; genus Calycopis; species Calycopis cecrops. The sequence continues at coordinate 349,483 of LUGF01025230.1, forward strand.
CTTGTATACGCTTGATTATAGTATCTACATTTTATGATTTTTTTCGACTTACGTATTTCTTGATTATGGGATGCTTTTGCATTAAGTATATGCAGATTACGTTATAGCTTTTATAAGCTACAATGTAATATGTAAATAATTTAAAACACTAATTAGTTAAACAATTATTCCTTCAATTCAAATTATTTAGGATCTGTTGTTTTTTAGTTGCTGAAAGCAAACTTTATTTTGCAACAATTTTACATGTCAATTGGGACTCAATTTATGTTTAGCAATACCTGTATATCCAAGTTATCACTAGCCATTTCAATATACGGTAGCTATATTCCATGTGTACCTAATTAAGTAATATGGTCTGGAATATTAGTAATACGGACGGCATTTCACAAACCTGTTGTATAAACTTTAAATATAAATATATTTGCTTAAGATTTTGCACAGGTTTCAACTTAAATACGTTTTTTTTTATTTCACGTGTTTTGTTTATTCTTCATTTGCGTCCTTCATTTTCTTTTTAATCCCAAATCCATCGAAAAGCCACCATGTAACTAGACGCTGACTTAACTAAAACAAGCGATTAGAATTTTCGTAAAAAGTGCAGTAACTCTGTTATTATAAACTATATCAGAAATAAAAACTATTTATTTTATAGCAAAGGTGGATGATGACTATATAGTAGTAGCGTTAGCAATACATTCACATTCAGACAAGGCTACTTCATACACTTCTTCATACTCATAAGACAAAGTAACGAAAATGAGCCTTTTTTCACCTTTTACTTTCTCCTATCAAGTAATACATTATTACTAATTATTGCGAAGATTTTTGGAATGAATAGGATCACTAAGGATGTGCAAGATTTTGAATAGAAAGAATGAGATATACTTAGATTTTTTCGTTTTGTTATTATGGATGTAATTTATTTATCTAGTTACTAAATAAGGGCAACATGATTTGTTTGTGGGTTCAGTTGCGTAGAAAGCCGAGCGAACAGATAAAATAATTTGACACTGTATCTGTTTTATATCGGCCTTATGCTGTCGAAGCAAAGAGCAATTATGTATTCATAGCTTAGATCATTTAGTATTTACAGGAGGCAACACTGCAATACTCCGTGCAGAGGGTGCGTCAGTTTCGCAAGTCATTATCCATTTTTGCTTTAAAATGAACTTTCTATAGCGTAACCGTGATCGTTAACAAAGTCTTCGAGGTCGTTAGGTACTTGTAGCTGACGACGCACATGCGTATCCTTGGATAGTCGTCGTGAAGATATGTTAGAAAATTCTAGACTATTTAATGTCTAAATCCTATGCGTGATATGTAAGTAATAAGAAAGTGTCTTACATCGTGTTAACATTGCCTTTATCATATCATATAGGTATACATAATATATTAATATAAGATTTATTACTATGTTGTAGGTTACGCGTAAAAACTTCTAGATAGAAATTTAGTAGTTAGCAGAGATTCAGAAAGGCAAGCTAGTTAAGCTAAATCAGTTAGAAAGATGTTACCTAATGAGCAGCCGTCTCATAGTTTACAGGAAGATTTTTAAAATGTTAATAATTCATTGCGAACCATCAATAATATGATAAAACAATTTTTATAACACTACATTCCATTCTTACGCTATTTAATGTTAAATACAAGCGATTTGTTCATTATAAAATGTATTAATTTTAAATCTAAGACAGTTGTTTGTAACTTACAATTTGGAAGTTGGAATTATCTAAAGCTTTTAATAATTACAAAATAATATCATCAAAAGCTTTATTTTCTAGATAAGATTCATGTAAAAAGCTCATATGGACACAAGTATTACAAAAAAAACTAGCTGCATAGTGGAAGAGGTGTACCTACATATTTTCTTATAGAAGTCAAATTTTAAATAAATTGTTGAAACTATTTCCCTTCTATTCAGACAGCTAGCTGTAATACAAAGCATAAGTATCCAAATATGTTACAAACATCTGTGATATTGAATCAATAAATTGACCATCATCATTGCCATGTCAATGTTGGCATTACAGCATTCCCTAACGCTGGGTGGAAGCCCGACTACGGTGCAGTGTTCATGCGTTAAATTTTTTTTTGAAAACTTAACATGCAATAAACTATAAATATTCCCTTTTGTAAAAGGTAATAAATGTTATAAATAATTACAGCTTTTTTGAGCTAGGAATTATAAAAAGGTAAAATTTCGAAGTTCATTGGCAATGACTTGTATATTTTCGATTGCTCTTACAAGAGTGAGTCATTTTTATCAGTCATTTAAGGTACTATGCGTGATGTTGGAAATATATTTTGACTAAGTAGAAGACAAGATACATAAAACTGAAAATTGCCTGACTCTTGTAGTGTACTATCGATGTGTGACATAGTGCACTAGTAAACCTAGCAATTGCCAAAATATGCAATGATATCCCATATTCAGGAGGTATCGCTTTACGTTCACAATGTTTTCAATTATTAATATTGGCATCGCAGATTATTATTAAAAATCTAAAAAAATGAGTTGCTTTTGAGACTATAGATTCATTAAAGAATGAGATTCAGCGGTAGTAAATTGGAATATATGAACCGTTTTCTTTGTACTATCGCTAGTTCACACTGTTTAAAATTAGTGCTAAAGGCAATACAATTCGTATTATCTATAGTAATGTCATAGGAATTATTATCAATAATATTTTCAATAAGAAAACATAGGCTACCTAATAAGACGAGGCGCAGGTGCGCTCAGTAGCGTAAGTACGAACGAGTCGCTAAAAACATAGATGGACACCGCGACCAATTTTGCCAGAAAATTTATTGCACGATTATTTAGAGATAGAAATTAACAATAACAATATTTATTAAACGAATTACTAGCTAGTTGAAGGAGGAAAAATATTCTAATGTATACTTACTATCATTAGTTTACAATAAAAATTCTTAAATTTATTTAATTAACGAAAATGAATAACTTAATAACTGCGACCTATAATAATATTTCTATTAAATTTATTTGGTGTTTATTTTCACTATATTATTTAGAGTAATATACACAACCTGATAAAATAACAGACATCGATATAAATATACGAGTGCTCGGCTCAATCCGGTTTGACCATTGGAACTTTAGCCAGTTTGCACAATAAAAAAAAAGAATATTATATAAACTATTTGTCTCTAAATAATTAATAAATACTTTACCCATTTAATGTAATTTAAAATTATTAAATTATCTTCATATCTATACGAATATCAAATATTATAATTGAAAATAATATTCTTATTGATTTAATTTGCTTGATTTAATTTTTAATTAATCAATTAACTTTCTTAATGTCGATGATAAAAGAAACTTGTATGAACAATTTGTTCTGTAAATTGACACTTTAAAATAAACAATATTTTGGGCCAGTTTCATATTTAGGTAAATCTAAAGGGTAGAGAGAGAGTTTCATATTTAAACCTACCCTACCCTTGTATACCGAACTAAGCCGACTGCACGTTCGAGATCTGTTATCTTGTCTCTGGCTCTTAATGAGGCATACGCCGAGCCTCAAAATCTAGCGTCTTTAAATCTATACCTAAGCTAAATCACTGCATCAAACCACACTCCACATATATATATCCATAGCGATCATGCACCGTAACATTTTATATAAATATTGAAATCTTTATACAATTCTACATACATTTATGTCTTTCTGTTTGTACTTTTCTAGGTACAAAAATGCGGTCAGGAAAACGTTTTTATACTTCAATCGTGTGAGAAAATTGTATTTATGTCTTGAGGAAGAAAGTCTGAGCATATTATTAATATTAAACATAGAGTGAACCACGGTGACACCAATTATATAACAAAGTATTTGTGTTATCTCAAATACAGTGTACTTTACAAGTTTAATGGAAGACTTTTTCAGTGAAAAGTTTTGAAACGACAGACACACGAGTTTAATTAAAATCTTATAGCTCTAACCATTTAAATTTTTTTTTTAAATCATAAATTAGGTACCTATCGTAAAAGTTGCCGTTACGAATAAAACAAAAAGTTAAACGGATATTCGAAAGGTAGATACTTAATGTACCCGAAAACACGTAGGTAAATTGAGAAACATCAAGACCGAAATCCACGTAATTCTAAAATACCTTACATCCTATGAGGGAAGAACGTAAATACATTTTTCTCACAAGTGTTAAGACTAATATTAATTATCCTCGCTCCTTATTTCTATTATATCACCTTTGAATGAACTCTTGAAGATTTATCATCTTATATTTATCCCATCTACATATTTCGGCAGTTCGCGCTAGTTCATGTCTCGAAATCGTTTAATTTTTCTATCTAAGGTGCTTTATCTAAATTTAAGTGCATCTATGAGCAATTCAAGTTGGTCTTGAAAATTGGACCAATAAGGTAGAAGCGTCGCGCGAAGAGATCTATATCTACAGTTAGTCAGTCCGCAAATGCTGGCTGATATATAGATATTGATTAAAAACCTCCTAAAGTATTTAGAGAACAAGAGATGCACATCAGAATTATATGAAACGCTAAGTTTTCACATGAAGTTTTGTAGCGAATATAATAAATTTAAATTCCCAACATTATTAAAGATTTTTAGTTTCAGACTATCAAAGGAAATATTGAAATAGTGAACAGATAAGCGAAGTTTTAAATTACAAGGTTTGATTGCACCAAGGTGTCTGTATAAACGGCCATAATTTCAGATAATACTGTACCTACATCTTGAATATATAAATAAAATATCAATAATCATCCATCGCATAAATTACAGGAACAATTTCATATGCTATATGCTATTCGGGTATATAAAAATTATGAATACAATTTAACGTCGTACCACTTTCGTTGGCGCCAACTATTAATTCGACTTCTTGTAATCTATGATTAATATATTAAAAGAAAAATTATAATCGGAATGTTCACAAAAATGGCGAATGATCAACGTGTTGTGAAAACTAAGCGTCCTAAATATCTATTACTACAAACTACAATTGGACGAAGAATAACCTCTAGGCTGTGCCATTTCGAGATAGTCGACCGATTCTTGTTGACTTGTGTCGGTTAGCCATGCGTGCGTCTTATTAGTATTATTGAATGACACAAATCAAAAATCGAATATAAATATCCGATGTCAAGATTCAAAAATCACCGGTCTATAATTCGATTTCACATTCGAAATCGATATGATCAGGTATATCGGTATTTGTTTTATAATCGATTTACAAATCGATCGACTCTCACCAGCCGTCTCTAGCGTCCTACTTCACCTGCAACATGCACATGCTAGCAACACTAGAACTGTCAACGCCAGCGTCATATGGTTAGTCGATGCGCCGTTGCACATATCCTCTTCGCAGAAACACATGTGACCAGTGCCTGTACTTTCCATCATGCAAACGTGGTCCACCATGAATAGATTTATTTGTAACTGAGATGTGCAGGTTCGCCTCACGACTTCGTATGCTGAAAATAAAAATAATTCAATTAATTACAACTGTCAAATCAAAAATCGTTCTAGTGAGGGGAGCATTAAATCACGATAGAATCATCGATAGTCGAAAATATACATATAACTTAAAATGGTTGTTTTTCTATCCAGAATAGCCGTACGATATTTAAAAAAAACCTAGACTTTTTATTGATATCGAACGCAACAAACACGTTCATATTTTTTTATGAAAAAAAAAATAACATTACAATATAGCGGAGAAATGTTACTAAGTAGCATATAAATAAATAAATAAACATCTGTGGACTTTACACACCACGTTAGCCTAGCCCCGTGCTAAGTACCGTAAGGACTTGTGTTACGGGTACTAGACAACGGAATATATTTAATATGTTTTATGAATTTAAGAATTTTTATATATTTAAGATTTTTAATAAAGAAATACATATAAATACATATATAAACATTCAAGACCTAGGCGGGATTCGAACCCGCGACCTCTGGCGCAACATGCTCCACTTATCCGAGCCCTGTACCACTGCGCCAGCCTGGTCGTCATACATGCATATCATACATATCATGCTACAAAGTGCTTTTGTAGTAGGTACAATCTCGAACAGACATATTTTGCATTATTTTTTTTACATATACAACTTTTTAAAATTACTCGATACAAAAAAGCTGTATAAACTAGAAGTATACCTAAGTTTTTCAGAGGCAGATTAGACTCGAATATGTAAATAGTACTAGGATTAGTATTCCTAATTAGATTTTTTACGGCGCGACGCAACATGGATAACTCGTAGCACTTCATGGCTGGCAAGGTTCTACTGATACGCGTTCTACTGGTCTGAATTGAAAAATTATTTCCGTGTTAGATAGTCCCTTAAACGAGAAAGGCTGTAGGGTATATATCATCACGCTACTACAAATAGGAGTGGAGTACGCGGGTTATGCAGGTGCAACCGCGTGGCGCTGTTAGTAGTAAATAAATCTGTGTACAGTGCAGCAGGTTATCAAACTGTTCTTTAAATATAAACATTCGTCCATTGTACAGTCACAAATGGGCTCAGGCTAGCTTTTCCCTGCGGCTTCGCTCGCTTTGCAGCCCTTCAATAAATATCAAAGAACATTACATTCAAATAGAACTGCAATAGAATTTCAATGTCTGCCACAATAGTTTTTTGATCCTTCTAATTTTTTTTTAGGTAATCTATGTTATTTCTAATACATCTAGGAATCTATAGGTATATATATAACTCAAAGGTGACATAGCCATCTATCAACGCACAGCCCAAACTACTGGACGGATCGGGCTGAAATTTTGCATGCAGGTAGATATTATGACGTAGGCGTCCGCTAAGAAAGGATTTTTAAAAATTCATCCACTAAGAGGGTGAAATAGGGTGTTGAAATTTATATCGATTTTTTAGAAATTAAGCGCGGGTGAAACCGCGGGGCACAGCTAGTATATGTATAAAGTTTCATGATAGACGGTTGAATAGTTATGGCGTGAAAGAGTGACAAACAAACTCACATTCATATTTACAATATTAGCAGGATACTCACGACTGCCGGAGTACCGCACCATCTTCACGCAGCAGCCGTTGCAGGTCTGCAGCGGCGGCTGGTCCCTGGGCAGCGCCGTGTAGTTGAACGGGTCCTTACACCGCGCATCCGTCCAGCTGTCGCAGTCGTAACAGAAAATAGTGCGAGCTGTGGATACCAGTTACATACACGTTTATAAACGTTCTTCAAATAATTGATTCGAGATTACCTACATCTCGATATAATTATTAGACCGATGATTAGCATTAAAAGTTATTTGGCATTGCTCAATTTTGAATATAGGCATTTTAAGTTAAGGCCAAGATGATCGACACCCTGCTACAGGAAGCAAGTAGAAAGGGATGGCTGACTTGACTTAAATCTATCAGGGTCATGTTCCATAAATTTATCAGTCACTAACAAATACTGCGCAATTTTAGTCAGGAATTTTGACGTTAATCCAAAGTTTATTCAAAGTAACTTCTGGTTACAGTAGTCCAAATTCTGTACACATTTCTGTACACACTTGGACAAGTGCAGGTAGCAGTTTATAATCTACGATATGTATATTCAGGAATCAATTCGATGAATGGTTGTTTTTAAAGGAATAGTTCATTAGCTTTAATAAAAGGATACAAAATATTGTTATAGTAAAATAAAAGAACCAAAAACGTTCCTGAAGGGCTTGCTCTTCGTTGCTTTCTCCGCTATGCATTCTTCTTCCTGATAGGGCAGAAGTCGGTGCCCACTCTTAAAATTCCACCCACTTCTCAAAAAGTGTGACATTTATTATCTATGGATAACTCAAGCAGTCGTTCTGAACCATAAGCAACATTAATTTAGTGACAAAAGCACAATGAAGCATTTAGAACATGTTCTGTAAATTTCGTATAAGACAATATAAAAGTATCGAGACAGCTTTCGCATCTTATTCAACCTATAAATCCACTCTAACGGTCGACCTTAATACTGCTCGACTCATAAGGTCGAGACTCTTGGATTGAATTGCTCTTTCTCGGAACCAATTTAGAATTTTCGTCACTATGGTCAAGCTTGTATATTTAAATATTAAATAACTATTGCTCTGCCATTAATCAACGGGCTTAAGAGACATACTGCGTCATCTCGGAGTGCTTTATTCGGAGAATTTTAGATGCACCAAGGAATGTACTCTGTAGATTTTACCAAACTGATTTATACCAATGAGATATAAATTGGTTCTCATTACATCGCTTACATCACTATTACATGCGTGATAATTTGATAATTTAGGTTTTAGGGCAATACTTGTATGACTGCAGAATTGTGTAACCTCGTCTGTACCAACCGTCTATCCTACTTTCGAAAAGGGATACAGGATACTTTGTCACGAAATCTGTGGGATCTCCTCACGGATGGCTTATATAACCTTCCCTACACACATACAAGATTTATATATAGTATCATAATTAGGTAATCATTTAATAACGAAATATCATTGAGTTATATGTACTAAGTACGTACGTAGTAACAACTCACTGCGAAATATGCCAAATTTTATCTCCAGTAATTATTTTTGGACCTGAATTTATGCTGTGAAAGCCATAGACTTAATAAAATTAAGTCTGTGGTGAAAGCAAAGAAAGCCCAATACAGCTTCATCTGATGAATGATGCTGTAAATGCTCGTCGAGCGGCGAGGCTCATCTGGCGACAGTATCTCCAGTGACCAACTTCATGGACAGATTAGAATATATGAGATGGTCGTAAAACAAATACCCCATTAATAATAAACAGATTAACTTTATGATTTATCCAAGTGTTAACCTAGTATTAAACTGGCATCTGTCAAATTCCTTATTAATATTTATTAAATTAAAAACAACTATAAAGTATGGAATTTGACAGATGTCAGTTTAATACTACGTTAATACTTGGATAAAGTTAATCTTTGTTTATTAAAAAGGCTGAATAAGTGCATTATAAATTATAATCCATAGTTTATTACTGCATGCTTTTAATTTGTTGGTATTAAGTATTTTATTTGTTTATCAGCCGTTTAAATGACGACCATCGTGATAAAAATCCTAATGCATAAAAATGTACATTTTTTATTTACGTATTTGGTTCGTCGTTGTAAGTAGTAGTTAGTTCCTGTTTTCCATATCTCTTCTTAAATCTTTTATTGCAAATAAAAGTTTACTTTAAATGGGTTTACTTTAAATGAATACTCGTATCAAAGTATTAAAAACATTGCTATTCACAAAGGGAAGGAGATGTTATTCATTTCTTTAGTAGAAAAAAAGTGTTTGCATTCCGAAATTACGCTTGTTTCCAGCGGCAGCGTCGACACACAATAGGTCGTGCTACATGTCCATTATATATGCACTAGATGACCTAGTCACGCGATGCAAGCACTATTTATGTTTGCTAGGCTGCAAATTAGGGTATGCGATTTTGAGATTGCGGCAAAAGTCGTAAATAGCTGTAGGCACAACGGAATGTCCTAGGCAGTCTACATTTTATTTAATTGCCATATTAAATATGACTATGAAAAAGATAGAGATTTATCTTTTCTCATAATGAGTTCTAGGATAGTAGAAGGTATTGCCATACTTTATGACAATAGAAGGATCGATTTGCAGAATTTGAGAATGCGAATTCGAGATCATTCTTAATCGAAAACATCAGCCATAATAATTGTAGCCTAAGTAGTGTCTAAGCTAAAAATGGTTTACGGGCTAGCATATTATCTGTACCAAATACTCGTGTCACACAGCTTATAACCCTTTGAGTATTTAATCAACCGGAGAGGCCACCTACAGGAGTCTCTCTGTCAAAAGTAAACTCAAAAGTAGACCAATGGGCAATGGCGCATTCCGGAGACATACAATAACAGACTTGTAAGCTAGTCCGAGGAATTATTTGTGTGTGTGTGTATGTATAATAATGTAGACGAATTAGTGTGTAGTCCACAGAATTTGGCAGACTTTTCTGTTAAAGGCGTCACCGTTTGAGCGTCTCCATTTGGTTAAATATTCAATATTGTAACCTAATTCCTCCGAAACGGCTTGGCCGATTTTATGACACCTGTATATTGGTAGGTCTGACAATCGGTCGCAAACTGTTTTTCAACTTGTAACCGCTACTTATACGGGTGAATATATGGAGCGCGGCTAATAACGTTTTAAAATAACATTACACGGTACTAGTAGCGTAATACTATGACGATGTTATATACATATATAAGTAGTAATTGCAGGTGTTGATTATATAATTGGCTTAAAGGGAGGCCTTGCATTAAATTGCTCGAGAGTTACATTTTTCTAGACAGGCGAAACCTTACAACTGCTGGCGTAGTCTTAGATGGTCAAGGTGAATGAAAACATTGTTACTAAAATAATATTTTCTACGCACAAATATAATACGCGTAAATATAAAACATTCGCGATAAAAATATGAATTGTGCCTTGACTGAATTGTCTCAGCGAGTTCGGTTCATAGTAGAGACTAGTCGATTACGGGACTCAATGTTCAAACTCCAACAGACAAAACAACAGTAATCCGTATCCCGAAAAGACAGACGCAGAGTTCGAAAAGATAGATATCAGGAACACAACCCTCCCGGTGACGTGAGGTTTGTGGGTGATATGACATTCTAGCTGCGATCCGAAATTTACTGTTGGTACTGATCCGTTTTCAAATTTCTAGCCACAGTATGGATTTGACAGCTGTTAAAATTCCGACCAGTATTCGCGATGATTTTGGAACGCACTCTCTGTATTACTACAACATTTTTATTCAGAATAATTGGATTCGGTTAATATTAAGTAGCAATTAATATATGTGTACACTAACTGGCTATTCTGCGTTAATCGCGTCAACTTTAGCTAAATGGCCAATGTAGATCGGCAGTTCGCTACAGAGCAGAGCTTCACAGGTATGCAGTGATCTGCACTACGATATTTTTTTCGAAGAACACAGGCGAGGAATGATCGTGTTCTTTATTAATATATGCTACGAGAAATTTAAGCGGCAATCCATTATAAGCACAATGTTGTATCTTTAAGTCAAAATATTAGAGGTAGATAAATGGTTTAGCGGAATGAACTACTTAAGTACCTAGATAATATATTCGTTTACCTTGTTACCCAGAAAAAGACTGCCAAGAATAGTCAGTATAGTGAATAATGGAGGCACTTATTAATGAGTACAATATATTCGATGATTTTTGCTGAATATTAGTTGCATGAATCACTTAAAATTAAAAATTACAGTATCACATACGGCATAACCGTACTCGCTGTTTGTAAAGCTAGTTTTAACAATATTAGTACATAGTATATGCAAAATAGCTCTACTGGTAAACATATACAAGGCCTGTAAGCTGATAGTAATTGTTTTACTTACTTTGGCATTCCGCCTGTACAAGAGGACTGATACTTAGGGCCCACAATGCTGAAAATCCATGCATCGATTAGTTTAGAACAAAAACAGATACAATCCACACATACCTACCTACTACCAAACAACTATGGTGACTCCGCGCTCCTACCCTGCTCACTAAGTACGCGATATAGATTCGAGAACTTATTTTTTTTATTAATTTTTTAAAAAAAGTTTTTTTTTCGATTAAGTTGTGCCAAGCTAAACGGAAGTATCATCGTGTAAAGTTCACATTTGCATTCTTTACGCACATTTTCGACCTGCGAAATGTTCAGAAAAATGTCAGGTTTAGCATCTGATGCATACCAGATGCTTCTTCAGTTTTCCTTAGCACACATCTTATAAAATCGTCCATCCAATTGGCACATTGAATTAAGTAATATATGGAAGGATCGACAAGGGTCACGGTTTCACGAACGTTAATTTACAATGCAATTGATTAATACAAGCCTGAATCCTGCACATTTTAAAATTAAAAAAAGTGATGCCACTAATTTTATATTTATTTTTTTCTTTACTACATTACGTGCAATTTGTCATTGCACGCACTTTAAATCGCGTGACAATAGTAGGGTAGACACGCATGCGGAGGTAAAAATCGTCGCCGATTCAATATAGTTGTTAGATAGTATTTGTTTCCTGTAAATAACTGAAATATAGCAGACTAGGTGACAGAAGCCAATAGACATACTTACG
>LUGF01025230.1:361725-379159 GCA_001625245.1 Calycopis cecrops
CAAATGTCATGCACAAACACATTCTATTTTACATTTAACTCACACTTCTATAGACACTCAAACACGACAGAAACGTGAGCATCGATATCAATAAATGTAAAATACATTCGTTACAACACTATGTGTTCAATATTTATCTTTATATACACGTATATTTTAATTAAGTTTTTTTATATATTTTATTATCTTCGAAATATACTACTTTTGATAGTTGGCTTTTTTTTCTTTGGTGGTTTCTTCAAGAAATTCACCTTATTGTAGGTTTCTTAAAGATGTGCCATCTCTAAAAATCCAATACCTTTTGAATATAAGTAGGTACATATGTTAATTTTTTTCATCTAAGATCTTTTACATACATCATATAGATATCGATGCTCTTCCACACATCACTAAACATCTGACATCTATAACGTAACAGTTTGGCTCAGATATAAATGTTTTTCTATATTACCAGTCCGGATGCACGAGTTCCCTTTCACTTGTTCTACGCCAAACCAGGACATGAGAAGAACTGGAAGAAAATTATGTTTATTAGGTAAAAATAACAGAAATAAAAGTTTTCGTCGTCCGTACATAGACCATTGTAAAATTCAAAACCGTAATTATTTTCTTATACTAGTTTCTTGGCACATCATATGACGTAACCAGTTCTTGTTCAATAAAACGTAATAATAGAAATAATAGTAAATGTACACACAGAAATTCTTCAACAGTTCGACGTGGTGAAAACGTTTGCCACACACCAGACGACAAGGAAAAGGGAGTACCTATGTTTAAAAAACTGACATACATACCTACATACAATTTTTCGTATTTATAATATCAGAAGGATAATTTGTCGTTCATAATGCATTTGTTTTATTTATAAGTTTTTTGAAAAGTAAAACTATTTTTACGCGATGACACCTGACGCATGTCGCTCTTCCATTCGAGTCGAATCCGTGCGTACGCTCCTACACCGGCTAGATTTGTTATTCCATAATAGATTCCAGTATAAGAGCGTGTTGTCGCTATATGCCATTGCATATGCATATATAGCATAGCAGTTATGCCATTCACTAAGGTATCCGTAGCAACAGTAGCCAGCTAAGCTAAGCTTTCGTAGCAGAGTTGCTATGGTTAGCTAGAGCTAATTTGTTTGCATTGCTAGCAATGTGAAGCCGTATTTGCTATGCCATAGCTGATCTAGCCCGGTATAGGAGCGTACGCACATGGCACAGCAGATATGGCATTCGCTAACGTATCTGTAGCAATCGTGGCTACTCTGCTACGGCAGCTTTTTTCACACTTATGTTTTATATTTGTATACAAGGTTGATAATAGCGAGAGGCATTACATGAAATGAATATTTAGTTATCATTTTCAGGCTACACAACAAAAATCAGATCAATCAGAGCAATAGTTTAGCCACAGGATTTTTTTAAAGTTTTTTCTCACTATGTACAGCGTGTACCGCAGCTGATCGTCGACTATGGCCGGCCGGGGTCATTCACCCCGTGCTCGTTGTAGCCGCCCGGTGCAGAGCATGATTACATTTTTTGTTTTTAACTTGTTTGAAAAAAGTATTTTCGTATAGGTACTTGTCGTAAACTTTTTTTAATAGTTTCTGATTAACTGAAAGCACTTACTTATAGTATACTAGTTGCGCCCCGCGGTTTCACCCGCGTAACTTTCGATCCCGTAGGAATATCGGAATGAAAAATAGATGTTGGCCGATTCTCAGACCTACTCAATATGCTCACAAAATTTCATGAGAATCGGTCAAGCCGTTTTGGAGGAGTATGGCAACGAAAATTGTGACACGAGAATTTTACATATTAGATGTGGTGGTTTAATCTAATGCTTGTCGCTTTTATCAACCTTGTATATAATAAATAAGCCAAAGGTGTGAGAATATTTTTTAATTGTTTAGATATTATATAAGAAAGTTTTTTGTCTCCTGTAAAATTTAATTTTTTGCATTTAGAAGGTCCTGCACTGACGCCGACGATTTTTGTTTGAGAAATAACAAAGCTGGGTTTCGCAGATACCGACTAAAAGAAACTGCTATATTAGCATTACATATCTTAGTCGACTATTCGAGCAGCTATTAGTCGCTAGACCTATTATATGAAAAAAAAATCAAATGAAATCAAAATCATATTTTTACTGCAATTGTAGTCATACTAATAATGATAGTACAATATGTCCAAACATATAGCTAAATACCTCATCGGTACGCTATGGTTTTAAAAGAAAACAGAAAACTTTCGTTTGCTAAAGCAATAACTGTTTCCGTTCATTTAAGCATCCGCGCTAGTTAGATTAACAGCTGTCAATTGCTTTTTCCGCCATTTTTACTCCGTTTAAAACTAGTGACGTGCAACACAATGTATTTCCCTTAATGCCATATGTATGTATAACAGAAGTTCCGCTTTTGATGTTTCCGGGGTATGACAGCACGTTATGTTTCTACAGTTATTTGCACATTTATGGAAAATAAGTTACTAATTTTCAGTAAAACTCGATTTGTGCTTGGTTCTACCCTTCTGGGGGTCTGAGGGTCTATCTATCATAGTAGGTAGGGACCCTACCTACTATGATAGCACTATTGCGTACGCGATACCACCATAAAGCGATAAATATTCTGTCGCGTTTTGTGCTGTTGTTAGCTTCCTGTGACCCATTGGAAAGAAAAGATACACATACTCGCTTACACAATTACGTGTTAATCATTAAAAGATTCGTGTTACTTTTTGGCCCCTTTATAAGTATTAGGTATTAAAAAAAACACTATTGGCCAACTGCAAAAGTAGATACACTAATTATTATTAGTTAATAGCTACCTACTATTTTTCATAAAGGAGATGGTACACATCTGACCCATATGAGTTCCGCATGTTAAGAATGAAACGCTTCTTTTGCCCTAAATATCTTAACTCGTTGGCATATCCAAACTCTATTTCAAAAATGTATTTTATTCCGTGTATTGCATACTAAGCGCTACTTATGTAACCACTTTGTATGAACAATGACAGATGGCAGACGTCAAAGACGTTTTATTGTATTTTGCGTCTACATTATCTTGGTAAGTGCGATGTTTCACAGATTATGAGATTCAATAAAATTGTATTTCGCGAGCATTGTGGGAAGTTAAGACTAATCCTAGAGTGGCAACCTTTTGTAGTGATGTGAAGCAATAGATATCGATACAAGAGATAGCCTGTGCATTTAGATCTGTGGTATCGATAAGTCGATAAAGCTAACATATTGAGAAAGACGAGCAACAAATTTGTTAAAACTTGTACACGGAAAATAAAATGCAGATTTTTAACAAAGTTTTCTCATTATGTAACGTCTATATTTGCCACAATATGCTAAGTATAAATACAAGTATAAATAGCGTACATATTTGCGTGTACTAATGTAATTTGTATATTGAAAATTGGTTCCATGTTAAGCAGTTGTGCTCAGCTGTAGTAGTAGCCATGGTAACTTCGTTTCGGTCGCAACAAGGAGTACATGCCACATCTCAAGTCCGACAGAGGCAGCTCTGCGGTCACGAAACAAAAATTTGGTAGTACGTTGGATATGGATAAAACACGCCATTAATAATTTGACTGCATAAAGCCTTAGATCATTTAGTTACATTAAGCTTACATTCATATACATAAACATACAGCTTACATATATCTACGCATCATTTACATAGGTTCTCTCTCACCTATATTCTATCGTTTACCATTTTAGAGATAAAATTTTTGTCGCACCTATCTGCAATAAAAAAATACTAATTTAAACATGTCGACATACTCTTAAGGATATGAAGTTGTTTATGAAGATTAGGAAAGTAGAATCGTAATAATTATTTGTTTTCTCTTTAAAACAATATAATGTATCTACCTAAAAAGAATCGTAATAATTATTTGTTTTCTCTTTAAAACAATATAATGTACCTATTTAATATTATATTTCGCATAACTACTATAGCGACGTCAGACATTGTTATAAAACTGCAGCATCGTACATATATTTCAATATTTTTGGTCATGGACGGCGTTTCCATTCTATATTTCATTTTTATTATGATGCGTTCATGATAAAAATGAAATATATAATGAATTAAAATAGAGTAAGAAATTATAGTCAAAGCTATGTTCACCTACTCTATATCAACTTAAACTTAACATGCTATTTACTATTTAGCATAGGTACCATAAATATAAGTGCAGGGATTATAAAAAAAATAATACGATCGAATATAATAATTATAGGGACTTATTTAATTTTATAACAATAATTGTGAATGAATAACTATTTTCTTATAAATGTTTGCTGCTATTATTTATTTTTTGGTAATTTGGCACAGGTATTAGGTAGGTACTGTTTTTACAGAAACACCTGAAATCATTAAAGTATTTACGACCACAAATAATTTATGCAAATATTACTGTAGATATACCATCTACGTCTTAATCTATAAATAATATTAGTCTGTTGAAATAAATTAATAATGAGCTGACTCGTTCACTAAATAGAAACAGGAAAATGGTGTATATGAGGTTTGCCAATTACCATATACACAGATATTTTGACAAATACAAAATAAAACAAACAAAAAACTATTGTCTCTTAAATTAGCAAATATGAATACATTTGACTCACAACAAAGAGAATACAAATACTTGACTCACAACTCTAAAATTTACCTGTCGTGCGTGCACACGATACTCATAACGCGAATACTGTTGACAATTTCTGGCCATGATAATATTAAGATAAATAAGGTGTTATAAACATTCGTATCGGGATGCACCTCCATCCACCGGAGGTGGGGGGGTCGGTGTCCCTTTGGACCATAGGTTCCCAAACTTTTTCGTCTAACGCCCACTTTGAAAATCAGTTACTTCGTATCGCCCCCTTATTAGTTATTACACCTTGATATTCAAAGACAATTATGTCGTTTCTGGCCCCTTACCGCCCCCCTCTGAGCATCTAGTGCCCACAAGGGGGCGTTATCGCCCACTTTGGGAAAGACTGCTTTGGACCCTAAATCTAGTCTCGTCGACCGAGGAGCACTCAATAACAATTCGATGAAGCGGTATTGGGCTACTCTTCGCTTCCAGTCGTGAGTCGTGAGTGAGTCGTGGCGCTACATTGCCGCCATTGAAAAAACTTTGCCACCCGACCTGGTTCTGAGTTTACGTAAGGAATAAAATGTATGTTACGCGAATACGTCGTTATTCATGGGCGATATTGAAAATTATATTTAAACAAGGGTATACTGCAGAGGTTATGGTGGATTTGATGATCCTGTCATGTTGGCCACGTCACCGTTGTGCCATCTGTTGATAGAATCTCGGAGACGTCACGTCCTTATTTATATGCACAAACTCTTATTTTTTTTGCATAATCTTCCTAATGTTATATAAAATGCTTAATGCTTATTAATGACAATGGGGGGTACCTACAGCTCTTGAGCGGTAAGAAGTTAACTTTTGAACATTGTAAATTGGCATATTTAGATAATTCTGTGCTACTCAACTATGCCAACATCTGCCTCCATCTCTTGGATCATCGACGATAATCGACGATTCCAAATATAACTTTTAGACCCACAACTCTAATCCGGGACGTCGTGGTCGGCGGCAAGATAAGCTTGCCACTAAACCAACGAGTCAGTCCAAAGACATCTAAGCAAATATCACAATTTATCCAGTTTCATGAATGAGGTTTTAAAGAATGAATTTATCTATATTTTAAATGAGAGACGGCATCTTTTAAAGTATTTCGGTACACACTTTGTCGTCAAACAGTAACCAGAAATGTGTTTATGCCATTAATAAAGTGACATTAATAGATGGCGCGTAACTGGGGCGCGGTTTGATTTCCCCAAAATCATAACAAACGTGTGAAAAACGAGTCTTTTATTCATAAACTGATATATGAATGTGTTGGATGTGTTGAAATTGTTACTATTTTATAAAAATAAAATATTTTTCGACTCGCCCTAATCTATTTTGATATCGTTAAATAAATACGAGTTGTGTGCGACTTGTGTTCTGCGGAAGTGAAGATGTACGTAACACAGCTTCATCGGATAACTATGAGTGCTCAACCGCCGACGGTCAACTCTTCTTTTTTTTTTAGCGGCGAAATGCGTTTACGCACTGCCATGGAACCTGGGTGGGATCCGATGGGTGTGTGGGGTCTCGCGGCGGAACCGAATACCCACTAAAACCCCTCGGGTGCCATCGGCCACCTATGTTAGAGTGCCCCGGATCTGTCAGCGACAGGGCACCCCGACGACTGTCCAGTCCTTCGACCGAACCGAACTCCTTCAAGAGAGGCCTTTCGTTTTCTGGGCCGCGCTAGAATTCCCAGCATGGCCCCTGGTCGACGATCAACCCTCCTCTCGCAGATGGGAGAAATGCCTGGATGCATTTCTCCTTATGAAGATGTCTTATAGCTAATTATCTTGTCCGAAGGAACCGATAGCCCTTTTTTGTCTCCTTTGACCGAGGCAGCTTGGTTCGCTTAATTCAAAGGAATAGAGATGTAATCAGGTGTTACCTTCGCATCAACTCACGAGTGATAATAACGTACATTCACACTTACATAACAAATATCTATCGCGTGCTAAGTGGCGCTAAATGCCTTATGTGGGATGAATAACTACAGAGAACACCCTTGGCAAGAAAGGTAAAGTGTGAAAGGTGTTTTGTTAAGAGTCCCATGCGGCATTGGAGCCGAATTGGACCGGCACGACCTAGAGGTACCTTACATACCACTGCAAAGGGTCAGCTATGACGTCGAGAAGTGCAAAGAAGGAGGACTACGGTCTGAAAAAAAACTGTTCTAATGTCTATGGACGTGGATAGTCGTCAAAATACTCTTACTGCTCATTTGCTTCCTTAAACTAAAATTGTATTTTCAGTACAATATAGACAGTATAGCAAAAATCAGCTACCGGCATCTAAAAACAGCATTCGATTTCCTATATGGTAAACATAAAATAGATTGTACGTTTATTAATACAATATGCCTATAGTTTAGAAATAGCGTGACACTCAGTCTGCCATTCAAAATTAGATGTTGGACAGTCGTCTGGCAAATATAATATATTTCATGGACATTATAGTATGATATATATCGACCGTGAATCGTGAATCGTTGTATAATTTTAAATTTAAAAGCTTTTCAAACCCTAAAAAATAAATAATAAATTTACCTAAGTATATGCAAATAATTATAGAATAGGGCTGTGAAAATAATTAAAAAATTATGAAATAACTAGCTTCCGACCGCGGCTTCGCCCGCGTGGATTTCGGACTTCAAAAAATGGCGTTGTTATTATTATACATAATCTAATATTATACTGAAATATATATTATATTAACAATATACGTATTGTATAAACAATAAATCGCTTTGAGAATCGAATTTGTCGCCGCGTATTTTAGGCGCTTTAGATATTCCGTTTAAGTCAATCTTATCGTGATAATAACTTTTAATCTATTCGTCCAAATTTCTTAGTGTAAAAGACAAAGTTTATCTACATTCAATACGTAAAGTGACAGATGTATCAATTTTCATAAGAGTTCGATAAATATTTTAAAATGTGCATTGTTAAAAAATATCCAATTTAATTGAATGTTTGGTTCACTATTTTGGTCATAGTGACTTACACATTAAAGATAGATATATGCTGTCACGGACTTTTATTTAGAACTATTTAAGATAAATAATCCTACAGTAATTATCTTTGTGTAACTCCAACGATTTAGGGCAGCGCACGCCAATATTGCTCTCAGGGGGCTGATTTTTAATAGTACAAAGGAGCAAACGTGCTCTCGGAGAAATTTTTATGACTACCGACGCCCATAGAGTATGCAGATTCGTTGTCCTCTTTCCTTCTCCCACCTCCATAGGCCACTTACACACCGCACAGTCTTCACTTTAGGCCGATATCGTGCAGGTACCTAACCGAGAGGTACACAGCGTGGCAGAGATAGTCTCTTCCTAAAAAAATGTCAACATTCGTCAATAGAGATATGTAGAGTCCAACTCTACCTTCTTACTCCACAGGGACGGTAAGGAGACAACATTCTTACTTCGAAAAACTGGTATGTGAATCCGCAAAACTAGGGTCTAATAAATCCCAAGAACGTAGTTCTTGATTTCCAACATCTCGGGCTGCTGAATCTTTTTTTGCCAATAAAATCATATACGTCGTTTCAACAACGCCTGGTTGGCTTGCTGATCAATGTGGACGCTCTGAACTCGATAATTCCCACCCCATAGAAACGTCACGCTAGCCTTGGGCAATGCGGTGAGTCTTCTTGGTAATGAAGTCCCTTTGTCGACTCATCGGTTATTTTCAGGACCCAAGCTACCTGGCTATCGCTACAGCAATACTTACGAGTATTATTACTGTAATAATTATTCAGGTAATTTTATGCAAGATATTCTCGTTACTCAAGGCGGTTATATTATTCTCAGTGTGATATAAGACAGTCATGTAAGTTATTTTACATAATATTTGTAATTCCTCAACCAATGTTTTATGGCTAGGTAGACTGTTTTGTGTTTTGTCTAGCATAGCATAGCACCCACTATATCCCGGTGACGTAATATTAAACAGCGCAAATAATAATTGTTCTCCAGCTCATCTCTTGCATTATCTTCAGTCATGGTGAATGTAATATCTTCTTACTTCATTCTCTAACCTATATATCTATATCTATAAAACTAAAAGGTGACTCAAAGGACTGACTGACATAGTGAGTGAGTGTAGTCTATCAACGCATAACCCAAACCACTGGACGAATCGGGCTGAAATTTGGCATGCAGCTAGATGTTATGACGTAGGTATCCGCTAGGATTTTTAGAAATTCAACCCATGAGTGTGAAATAGGGTGTTGAAGTTTATATGGATTTCATAGAAATTAAACGCTAGTGAAGCCGCGAGGCACAGCTAGTGCACCTATAATTGTAGAATGTAGTTTTACGTAAGCGAAGGTCGACTTTGGGATGGGAAAGAACTTCCAGGCTCACACAAAGTAATTATGTATTATTTGTTAATTGTATACTTAGTGATTTCTTGAAACAATGATTTTTACAATTCTAATACGAATTTTAATTACGGAAATTAAGTTAATAAACAACAACATTGTAAATAATATTCCAGACGATTAATTAGCAAAAAAAAATGAAGTGTGTTATTAAGAGTTCCATTACCATTTTTTCCGGGTCAAAAGGTTGAAATGGGTAAAATCTACGATAGGTACACGAACGCAGTTTCTTTAGTAGCTACTAGCTTCGGCCCGCAGCTTCGCCCGCGTGGATTTCGGACTTCAAAAATGGAGTTATTATACATGTAAATTTTCTTCTTGAATCACTCTATCTATTAAATAAACCCCATCAAAATCGGTTGCGTAATTTCAAAGATCTAAGCATACAGACACAGAGGCGGCGGAAAGCGACTTTGTTTTATACTATGAAGTGATTTATTACATACAACTCTATTGGAGCAAATATTATCGTGACATCAGGACATCTGTCATATCAGTCCTTCCACGGTAAAAGCGCAGGAAATGAGATAGCACAGCAATCACTTTATTCTGGTATTAAGGGAGCGAGATATGCCTCCCTGGTAGTCACTGGTCATTTCAGATGCAATGTACCAATAACACGTTCACTAATTGAAAAACTACTACTTGTTCTATAGCTTAATTTCCAAATAGGTACATATAAGAGCGACAGTTGTATACCTACTACCTACCTACCTACCTACCTTTTGGTGAAGTTTATTTTAATGTGAATTCCCTTAAATAATGGTGAACTGGAGTAACTCAACTATAATATATAGCTACGCGAAGTTTGAGAAAGTAGGTAGGTACATAACCGACGTGCAGTAATAATTTCCGGGTTTACATTGATATAGTCCGTAGTATATTTTTTTTAAGATTTATGACTTATCTTAGATTATTCTATAATTTGTTGCTTTAAAAATGTAACCTACATATCGTAGGTACTTATTTATCACCTAAGAATGATGAATAAAATTAAAAAAAATATAGGAGTAGAAGAAGAAAATAAAAGTTGTGAAAACTCGATCACGTTTGTATCTTATTTATTGTCTCAGTGATGCCCAATTAGTTTTTTCTACGTACCATCACAAGAAACAATTCACGCTTGTGTATCCTATTATATTTCACTGAAATACATAAATGATATGTATATAAAAATAATATCAGTTTTATTTTACATTAATAAAAATCAAAATATAATTCCAATCCAATTAAAAAATAGTACAAATAAGATGAATGTTTTCGTTTTTCATTTGCAAATTTTGCAAATCCGTCTCCTGTTAAGTCAAAGGACGCGTACCCCCCGACGTGCACCTACTTGCGTACTCCTGGGGGTACGCGTACCACTAATTGGGCAACACTAAGGTATTCAAATTATTTAAAATATTACCTGGTACAGGATATATCCAACGCATTTTCGTCTCTTCACCCAAGCACAGTTTTCATCCGAACACACTGAGGGCTTCAGCTCGACTGCCCCATCATAATATCTAATAATTATCGGCACATTATAGTGCTACATCTGCAGTCATAAAATATATATTTACACCATTATCACTCAACGACGAACTGTATGTTGTATATTAAAACTATTTCATATCTATTTTACTATTAATAATTTATATTATGTAAACAAGAAGATAATATGTGATGTTCAATGGTTGTCTACATATTATATAATCTCGGATATATAGGCTTGATTCTTGAACAAAACAAGATTTGTGATTATATAACAGGTTTTTTTTCAAATTAGCATGTTCGTTACGTTAATAAATTTTTCCATGATGGAACTAATCTGCCTTTGGCAGATTTTTGATATTAACATTTTAGTAATTTGACTAAGTGTAAATTGTATAATAAAAAATCACAATTGAAAATTTAATATTTTCTGCTTTATTTATATAAAATGCGACAAAATACACAATGACTGCAACGATTTTTAAAAAATTAAAATTATGACAGATATAATGGCGGGAATCGTAAACATTGGCGCATCGCCGTTCTTGAAGATATGCTATATTTTTAAAGTAAATTATGCGTGTAAAATACTAATATTTTATTGTTCACAAATCTGGTGAGAAATAACAATTGTTTTTGTCATTTATAATAAAGGTATCACCCAAAGGAGTTAAAATTTATAATTTGTAGCTGCAAGGTATCAAATGTTATGTATGTAGTTAATGATATATTAAAAAAACAGGCAATTAGGTAATGATAAGGTTGTTTTGGCAGTGGTATTCATTTCAACCGTAACATGTGTGGTGCTTTACTTCATAGCGTAAACCTAAGGGACTCACAAGTATGCGCAGACATTATTGATTTTAGGTACCGCTAAGTCTGTTGCAGAGTAATGTTTACTATTACTGCCGACTCTGCAAAGAATATGGATAAATTGAAAGGATGCGCTTTAATTTCTAGTTAAAAATAGTACGTTTCAAGCCGCAATTCACTTTTTTTTTAAAATAGGCTCTACGCTTTATATTTATTTATCATGTTTATTAAAATAAACTAGTATGATTATTTAACTTCCATTTTTAAAAATCCTTACCAACCATTTACACATGGGTCCTTAATACACTAATATATTGTACGCACCATAGGTTATAACGCCACTAACATAATTTTGTTTTAAATTACTAAGATAATTTAATTTTTCATAAATATTTTCGCTTTATATTTGTTATATTGCACATTTTTTCGGCTCGAAATAACCCGCTTCTCGCTACTCTCGGCTCGCACCACAAACTCGCACTGAAACTGTGTTGACATGCCGTTGCCAAATTTACCCACAAAAATATACCTCGAATTATATGATGGTAGAGATGTGAAAGTGATACTTTCACATCCCTACATAAAAAAGTTCTATATTTAAATCTGCTAGATATAAAAATAAAAAAATGTCATGATTTTTATATACAGCTTAACGCTTTAATAATATTTTTGGTGATGGTTGATGAAACGTGAAGTTGAATTGGTCATTTATTGGTGGCGTCCAGTAAAATGGATCACAAAAGGAGGGAACTAATAATGGCGGCATCAGAAGAGGAATCATAAACTACTTAATTAAAGTAAGAGTTACTGCTATTACTTAGTAAGAGGTAGTGCTATATGCCTTTTCATTTTGAGTTTTAAATTATAAATTTTCTAAAATAGATCGTAGTCTTGATTGAAAATAAGTTCTCAGTAAATTATTTACTCACAACAGCCTACTTACTTCGTATGGATATTATAAATGCAAAAGTTTGTATATAATATGTTGGAATGTAAAAACAGTTTGTATGTAATTATGTATGTATGCCATTCCTTTACACAAAAATACCGAATAGATGTTGTTAAAATATTACACATTAGTACACAGATTATTTATATATAGATAGATTACAATATATACATATATTAACATCTAAAATAAGACAGTGATCTTCAAAAAAAAGAAAAGATCTTAATTCTAGGTAATATAAATGTTTTGGAACAGATTTTACGCGGGTGAAACCATTTTCCTTTCAAGCGAATTTAATAGTAAAAATGCTTTCCACTAATAAAGGCAAAAAATACTTAAATATGGTAACACTGAGCCGGCAATGACTGCGCCACGCTATGCGGATAACTTTTTTAAACATTAAAATATGTATGTGTACCTTTCGCAATAATTCTTTATACTAGAGCTTTTTATTTTAATATGAAAGGCAAAGATTGCGGGTTTATATTTTACATAATTTTTTTTATAGTATGCATCGACACAAACGAGCAGTCAGACATTTGCTGACCTACCCACCTGACTACCCATTAATATCCACATAATATGCAGATGTCTCACTCTCCTTCACCCCATCACCACCAATGTGCCACTAGCTACTCAGAAACCTCACAAAACGCGACAGAATAGCTATTACTTTTAAGGCATCATGTGAAATAAATACGAATAAAACTAATATTATAAATGCGAAAGTTTGTATGTTTGTTTGTTTGTTCGTTACTCCTACACGCAAAAACTGCTGAACCGATTTTCATGAAATTAGGCTCACACATAGTAACTTAGATTAACGCATAGGATAGTTTTCAACCCGAAAAAATGTTCTTGTAGGATGCCCTGGGGCCAATGGGCCCATTGCGGTATAATAGAGGGCAATTCATCTGCAACCAATGGCTCCGATGGCCCATTTCTCACCTAATGCATGAAGAGTTAGTTAGCACGACCAGGGAGGTACTTCTCATATACACGAAACCGGCGTGAAGTGAGAGCTGTGCTGTTGCGGTTCGTGCGGTAAGTAGCCGGTGGCTCATGGAAGTGGGAGGAGAAAGGAGGGCAGCGCATCTGTATAACCTCTATGCAGATGTCTATGGGCGTCGGTAGTCATGAAAAGCGCTCCGACTGCTCGTTTGCCCCCCTATGCCATAAAAAATGTATATTCAATTTAGCTTCATCTGCATACTAGTGACGAAGAAATGTCTGATTCAGATGGGCGAGATTTAGTCGGGGGTGTGGCGGGGGCAGTGCGTGCCCCCAGTGTACCCTGTACCAAGAGCGCAATTTGATGATAAGCAAATGAGTTTGCGACATTTGCCGAATCTAACCAGCGCTACGCAGCTATCAACCCCCACGAAAATGCTGCCACCTTTCCGTGGTGGGAGGGCTTGTGTCTCTGTTAACCCCAAGGGCTACCCGGACAGACCTGGAAGAGAGGTCATACTAAGAGCAGCTCAGCTGGGAGGTCATTCACCCGTATCTCTGCAGAAGAGTCTCTCTAGCAGAAGGCTGGAACGAGTGGCGGGTCCATTGGGACAATGGTGATATGGTTTTTTGGAGTGCGGGTACCAGGGAATAGGATGGGAATCTGACCTGACCCATTGCACGGTTCTAACGTTCAGAGACAGCCGGTACCCAAGGAGAATTCTGGCCTTGTCACCGCGGCCAGCCTGTCGCTGATGGGGACATGTTGCCTCCAATTATAGCGGATAGAGGCGCCCGCAGGGGTTTAGTCGGTATTGCACCCGCAAGTGTCGAGTCCGACATAGGCCTAGGGCCACCCGGGCTCCTAGGTATCAAACTTAAATATATTCTCCTGCGTTAACAAAAATAAAGGTGTGACTATACTATCTACACTACCATGCCCACTAGGATTATGATTCTTTTAACAGATTCAATTGCGCTTGACGAGGTTCACTGTAAATAGAATGCGTGAAAGGAATCATAATCATCAACAACATTCCCATAAATATACAAAAACTCCTAAGGCATATACCCACTAGCAGAATTGCGAGTAGGGGAAAGTCGGGTGGCCAGCTCTCCCCTAAATGAAGTTAAAAAATCGCTAAATCCATATATATTCTGCTAGCTGCGCCCCGCGGTTTCACCCGCGTAAATTTCGATCCCGTGGAAAATAGAAAATCATCCCATGGCATCCCATAGGAACATT
Organism: Calycopis cecrops; assembly: GCA_001625245.1. NCBI lineage: Eukaryota > Metazoa > Arthropoda > Insecta > Lepidoptera > Lycaenidae > Calycopis > Calycopis cecrops. Next base: position 376,214 of record LUGF01025230.1, read on the forward strand.
TTTTCTGAATAAAAACTATCCTATGTGTTAATTAATCCAAGTTACTCTCTATGTGTGTGCCAAATTTCATGATAATCGGTTAAGTAGTTTTTGCGTGAAGGAGTAACAAACAAACAAACACACAAACAAACAAACAAACTTTCGCATTTACAATATTAGTAGGATTAGTAGGATTGGTTAGGTCATCACATATCACATAATATTCTATAAATCTGTACATATATAGGATTTTGATATATTTAATCGAGAAGCGCCATCTAGGATGGATCTCTAGGTCATTGGCAAAAAGTTATAGGTAAAGATGCATTTCGTACGATTTGTGAGTTCAAATGGCCTAACGACGGGATACCTCTGGTGTCGCGGATGTCTGTGGGCGTTGGTGATGACCATCAGGTTGCGTTTGACCCCTATATAATACAAAAACCAATACCTTTTTTTTTTTTTTGTTTTCGCAGGGGAATGCATTCACGCACGATACCCGGGAGCCTGGGTGGCTCTGAAGCCGGGCCTGTGTCGGGCTCAGCGTTTGGTACGCCCGTACCGACTAAACCCCTGCGAGTGCCTTCAGCCGCTATGATTGGAGGGCCCCGGATCTAAAAGCAACAGGGCGCCTCCAGCGACAGGCTGACCTCGGTGAGAAGGCCAGACTCTTCCTCTTTACGGACTGTCCGGCTGCCTTTGAACAGTCCCTTACTCCACGATGGAACCGTGCAATGGGCTCAGGTTCCCATCCTAACCTCTGGTCCCAATGCTCCAACGGAGCACACCACGCCGGTCGTCCGAATCCACGCCGCCATCTGCTGATTCAGAGGGACGGGTGGAGGACTTCCGGAACTGGCTGGTCCCATCCGCGGGACGGCGGACCAACCATCAAACGGCCGCAGAGGACAGGGAGGACGGAACGACACACCGCATCTCCTTTTCCTCTGCGGCCCCACCGCCAACGCATCTGACGGTGCGCCCCCGTTCGGTCGCGGGAGATAGGGTGCACGGCAACGACACACCGGACACCTCACCTCCCGCGACCCCACCTCCATGGACGGCATGCGTCCAATGGACGCATCCAGAGCGGGCCTAGCGAAGCCCACTCGACGCGTCCCCACCCGGGATCCCTCTTGGTTCACCGTGGTTGTCCAAGCCACGGCTACTAAGCCCCCTCACCACGACAAGGTGGAGATCCGTCGAGGGGGAACCTTTAATAGAATAATACTAAGAGCTAAGCATATTACATTATATATGCATTTACCCTATTTTGTGAAGAAAGAGCCTACTCCTATTTTAAGGCCAACAACATGCAAATTGGATTTTGCGGATGTCTATGGTCTGTAGACATCTACATCTGCTAGTTTGCCCCATATACTATAAAACGTTCTTCTCTGGTACCTACTAGAGGTGCTCGAACTCTGAGAACTCATATTATGGTCACTATGTAATAAAAATGATTGGCCATTGTATCACAAGTACGTGGTACATGGGTAATTCAATAAATTTTACGAGATTCGACGTAGTCTGCGTCCCGTTGTCGCTCATTGCTGATATCCAGTCACGGCCGAAGTGCTCCGGAATAGGGTTGTGGACAATTAATGGAAATCGGTATTAATAGAAGACGGCTTATTTAAGATACCTACATTTAAAAATGTGATATGAAAACATTCTAATTTTGACCACACTAGGAGCCTAAAAGAATGGTATTTGAATTGAATGTAAATGTTTGTCTGTTCCTGTTCTTATTCTACTTATCGGTTGAACTGATTCTGATAAATGACACGTCGCTAGATTTGTCTTAATGGCACGAATGTCACTAGGAACAATAACATAAAAAAAACAAATTAGCAACTTTTAGGTGGCATACTCCGTGGACTACCTACTCGCTCACATGCTTTAGTAAGAGGTAGAGCCACGCTGCATGCTTGCATGCAGCCGAATTGGGCCGGCACGATCGGGGAGGTACCTCTCGCTTACACAAGACCGGCGTGAAGTGACAGCTGTGCTGTCGCGTTTCGTACGGTGTGTAAGTAGCCGGTGGTCCACGGAGGTGGGAGGAGAAAGGGGGGCAGCGCATCTGTAGTCTATGCATATGTCTATGGGCGTCGGTAGTCATGAAAATGGCTACAACTGCTCGATTGCCCTCCTATACCATAAAAAAAAAATGCTACCGGAGTCGTGACATTGCTGTCGCTTTACTGTGCGGATGTTTTTGTGAGTTGCTACTCGTCAATGGCCTCTTACTGCACGTTTCCTCTATAAAAAAATCTAGCTGCTGTTACTATGTCAAATATATCACAGTCAAGTTGGCAATTGAAAATTGGCAATTGGCAAAAAAAATATAATTATTGAGTTTTATTACTATAACTTAAACTACCTTATTGTATTTCAAGATAGTTTAAGTTAAGGGTAAAATAATGACTGAAAATTCCCAACTCCATGAATTTCCAATTTTCGTTGAAAGTTTTCATTTGAGTTTTGCATAACGTGCCTTAAGTATATACTCATCTTAGCAGAGCTTGTAATTAAATCATTTGGAGCATTGAGAGTACCTTTAGCCGCGTTAGGTCTGGGAAAATCATCTATCTAGTTTAATTTAGTCTATAACATGCTACGTCGTAGCACAAGAAAGTGGAGCTACGATATATCGTAGCTACGTAGCGCAACAAGTGTGTGCTACTAAATAAAAGTCATTGTTACGTGATAGTTTTAAGTTTTCTCTTCTCAGCAGTCCCTATTAATGCCTGTTATTTTTTAGAAAAACACGATTTATAGAGTTAGAGGAAATAAAAAATTAACACTACAAATGAATGGATGCTTTGCGTGGCTCCTTTTGTTAATTTTTTTATGTCTAGAGGGTCAATTGTACAAATCTTAGCTCAGAAATGTATATAATTTTATTTTGAATAAGGATGAAAAATGTATCAAATATCTTTTCTTTTTTATAGTATAGGGGAGGGG
>LUGF01025230.1:395298-406955 GCA_001625245.1 Calycopis cecrops
CGCGACAGCACAGCTGTCACTTCACGCCGGTCTCGTGTTAGCGAGAGGTACCTCCCCGGTCGTGCCGGCCCAATTCGGCTGCATGCAAGCATACAGCGTGGCACTACCTCTTACTAATTATTACTTGATGATGCCCTTAAATTCCTCGTAATAGTTATGCATGTGTTCCCCGCATCCCTTTCTACTTTTTTTTGAAATATCACCGGAAAGTCTTAAAACCACAAAGAGGTGTCTCGTGACCGAAAAGGACCTCCGTGGCCAGACCATTGTCCGCCCAATTTAGCATGGCACTACCTCTTCCAGAAGTATAACGAGTTGATGTCTTAACAAGAAAGTTGGGTAACATATTACATAAGGTATTGGATTTGCTTATCTACAGGATATGTAATGCGAGTGTAGACATTGAAAATTAATTACCAACAAGAGATCTGATAAAACTTGGATTTTAATAGCCATGAAGTTGTTGTTGTGTGCCTTCTGAGTGACCAAACAATATTCTCTTTGATATATTTTTTCTTATCATTCCTTGTCATAGCTCGTTAATATGCAACTAGCTATAGAACTAATAAGTCATATCTATACTAATAATATAAATCTGACGGGTTTGTTATTTGTTTGAACGAGATAATCTCTAGAACTACTGGTCCGATTTGAAAAATTCTTTTAGTATTAGTAAGTCCATTTAGCGAGGAAGGCTATATATTTTTAAGAAACTGCAGTAAAAAAAAGAGTTTACGTAAACGAAGTTGCGGGTGTCTGCTAGTTGTCATTATTTAAGCCTTTTTATGAACATCCCTTATTTTCTAAATACTCACCTGGATAAATGGTGTTCATAAGTTGATTCTTGATATTCTCATTATCTTTATTTAATATACTGCAAATGTGATATTTATAAGAACTGAGAGATACGGAAAACAAAAGATGGAAAACTTACCTGAGCACATCTGCAAAGTGACACAACATCTAGATACGAGAGTATACGTAACAGCAGTTCCTTTGGTAGCTTCTTGTTTATATGATTGTCATCTTCACTCGAAAATCGAGGAATCTGAAAATAAATAAAATTATTTTATGCTTTATTTTAGTACAGACTTATAAGTGAGAGGTACCTCCCCGGCTGTGGTGGCCTAATTCGGCTACATGCATGCATGCAGCGTGTCACTACCTCTTACTAAATTCCTCATTATTTAAGTAACAATTAATTATGTTATGATGGAATTAATGAAATCTATAGTGTTTTTTAATGTACAATACAATACAATACAATAGCCTTTATTACTGATTTACAATAATTTTCCACTATATTCACTATCAGTGTGTCTTGTTGACACATAGGCCTCCTCTAACTTCTTCCATTTTTCTCTATATCTGGCTGTCCTTAGTCAAAGTGTACCAGCAACATTTTTAATATCATCAGACCATCTTTTATGTTGCCTTCCTCTTTTCTGGTGTTATACCTTGGTATCCATTCCGTGAGTGTTTTTGCCCATCATTCCGCTGCTTTTAAAAATTTTTTTTAATGTAAGTACTAGACATTAAAAACAAACTAGACACCATCAAAGTAACTTATTCCAATTATTCTTTTTTTAAACTGTCAGATATTTATAAGTTTATGAATGACATTTATACAAATACATAATATCAAGGAATATCATATTTAAAGAAGTGAGAGTGGCTACAGTTTTCTTACCACTTGTTTATGCCGGTAGTATTGATGATTTGGGGCCATATCCTGTTATCACAGTTACATGTCATACATCTGGTTAAAACTAGTTTCAACTAATAATATTTTTATGCCTACAAACTTACATGAATATAAGTTCTATACCATATAAATTTATTTGTATTTAACAGTCTAAATATATAAATAAGATAATTATTGCATTACCCAAAACAAAGTGTTGCAACAATATTTTTTTATGTCACATCAATAATATAATATATTATATTAGACAATTTAGTGTCTTCAATAAAAATGGAATATTTCAAATGTTTTATTCACATATTTAAGTGCCTAAGACCCTAATAGGACAGAAATAAATCATTATCCTGATCTATCTATTCATTATTATTACTGAATTCACACATTGAGATTTATATGTTGAAAGCTTTACATCATAATATAAGCTAAGCTTCTATCGTCTTTAGGTACAAAATACTAATATTTATCATCTCTGTTGCGATATGAGTTAATTGTATACTAAAACATGTAAATAAATATTCGAAAAATGATTTTCTAATGTTTTATTACACGACGTAAAATACAGCGAGCGTTCGTCAAATGCGCGTCTTTGTAACGGTATTAATTTTCAGAGTTGATTGTACGCCAAGAGGTCAATTATCCGTCCGTCTCGACGGAAAACATATCGAAAATAGCTTATTACATGTTTGCTGGATTGGAACTTAATTTAAAAAATAATAAATGCGCATATTTCGTTCACGTAGATCAATGAGGCGTAGTTTATCTTGTTTAATTTTTATGGAAATGGTCTATAAAACTTAGAATGATTTTTAAGTCGTATTATGTCGTAAACATGAACTCTGTTGTATTATTCGATAGATTAACTGTTTATTTAATCAAATAGTATGTTCACATGAAGAACAAAGGAATATCTATAGGTACACATTATACTGTCAGCTGTTTTTGATTATACAAAAATAAACAATGCACCGACGCAGTGTATCGATTGGTCTTACCTCGAATTTATTCCTTCCGGAATAACTCATGCTCGGGAGCGGTGTCACTTTCGCCAGTGTTAATTTTTATTTATACACCAGTCTTGAATTTGCCTATCTATTTATTATATATCACACAAACAAATATGGAGTCGTTTCGAATTTTTCGCCGACCAACAAAAGTAAGTGCGACTTGCGATCGCAATTCAAATTATTCACTACGAGAAATGTCATTGTCAGATGTCAGTTCAAGTTCTATCAATGTCATTTGTTCCTTTTCCTTTTTATGTTTTTTATACAATACAAAGCTCAATCAGAAAATAGGTATTATCCAGATACTATAATTTGCGTGATTCTGATGAATAAATCTATATAATAAGTGATCCATATGAGAGCGATGTCACGGAAAAATACACACGGACATAAAATTTTAAACTTTGTATTCTTACAAACTCAATTTTTGCGTCGGTGGTTATAAATATAAATAAAAAATCACACTTAAAAAAATATAAAATTTATTACATTAATTTAATTTTTAATGATTTAGTTAGTTCATAAGTTTTACTAAAATTATAAATGTATAATGTTCCTTATGCCCTCCAAAAGGCTAACTGCTACTCAAAAAAATTGCACATACTATCCCTTTACGGTGAAATAATGTGAGAGACAGGTACCTCCCAAGTGGTGCTAGTCCAAGTCCTGCATACACTACCTCTTACTTTATATTACATTTTTAGTACCAAGGGTCAATCTTCCAATACAAACTTCATACAATAATCAGTAGGTAGGTGATAGGTCCTTTTCATAATTCATCATAATTTAAACTAGAAAGGACTCGGGACAGGTTTGGGAATCTTCTGGAACGGGTAATACGGGTGATCTTGCCAGAAAGAGGGCATCGTGTATCTTGTGTTGTTGTCGAAACTACTTAATATCATCATCTCCTCGTGTGACAGTTTGAAGTCAAATATGTTTAAATTTTCTTTCAGTCTTGATAGATTTAATGTTTTAGGCAGTGGGACTATATTCCGTTGCACCTGAAATAGAATATAATTATCATACATTTTATGACGTATAATGGTCACCGCGCACTTATCAACTCGGAAAGGGAACGTAACCGTAACGCCTATCGCCTAGCCGTCAACCAGACGTCCACCAGGCTTCAACCAGGAGGTGCCGATACGCTTACGTTACGTTCATGACCACCGCACATAATATCATCTCGGAAAGGGAACAGAACCGTATCGCCTATCGCCTACGTATCGGCATTACCTGTACATCAACTCGGTTATGGCCAGATTATGTGACTTACGTGCAAACGCATCATAGAACCGATATATCGTTAGTACTGAGATGATTTTTGTAATAAAACAAATGTGAAATAATAATAATTTTAATTCGTCAATTATATAAAATATTAGTGTCTGTTTGTAATATAAAATGCCAGATTACAAGATTAAATATTATTTTAGCACTTTGGCAGAGTAAATAATATTATGTATATACTACATATAGTAGGGGAGACCGGGGGCAATAGTAGTACGGGGCAGTAGTCAACGATCAATCAATCAAATACATCAACGATCATTCCATAACTATGCTACGTGTATACGTGTGTGTATGTCTGGATAAGGACACGACAGGTTGCGAACTGATTCTTAGCCGGCAACAGACACCATTGTTTGTTTTCGCTACACCAAGGTAAGCAATTATTCTCACTTCGTTTTTTCGGTATTTATAAAATTACTAGTTTTTTGTTCAAATATTGTTGCTAATGGCTGGCTACATAGTTAATCTGACCAAATACTAATAAAGTTTTTATTATTACCTACACTATTGGCGCCAATTTAACATAATATTCTACAAACTAGTTATTTTTTGACAATTGTACCATCTGTACTGGGATTAATAGTAACGGTACGGTTGGCCCGGTGTTACAATTGACCCCAGAATTAATAGAAATGAATTATTATAACTTTTTTATAAATCTTTAATTTCACATTTCAGATGCCGATGCCGCGCCGAAGAGAAAGAAAGACTGACCGCGGATCTAAATATTTGTTACTTTATGGGGAGGCTTACAAAGAAATTATAAATGGACGCTCGATAAGAGCCTGATAGATTTGGCGATGAGAAAATTAAATCAATGTTAATATTAAATAAATACATACCACGGGGTTGGTAGTAACAGAGGTGAATTGTAACTCCATACTAATTTAGCTAAATACAAAATTGTTTATTTTTGTAATGTTTTGAATTGTTATGTATTAAATTTGTTAAAATAAAAGAAGCTAACACCAAAGGCTTTGTAATGAAAATGTAAACTGCATATAATCACGTCCAAAAAGAAAGAAATTACAGTCTACGTTAAATATGTTTTTTATACATATTTTAGAGAAGATTTTAATATTTTCTGTGTTCCTAACAACTAAGATTGATTGTTAATATATTTTAAAGTATTCTGTATTAAAGAAATTACTAAAATAATGCGTATTATGTTGTTTTTATTACCTCGTATAATACTGTTATAATTAACCCGTGATGAGTCATTTGTACCATGACGACATGTTCCATTATAAGTCAATTTCTTGTATGTTCTAATGCACTCAGATGATGCCCTAAAATATACGTGGATTATTAATGTAGGTTTGTATATTTGTTTGAAAATTGCATAATACATAAGAACTTTTTGTGTAATTGAGCATTATTTAAAAAATGTTACTATTGTACCCGGTCTACCCTATACCCTTATGTATTTAGGGAAACTACGTAAAAAGACAAACTGATGTGACGAAAGTAACATGCGTGAGAGTTTCCGGTGTCACATTGCAGGATGCGGAGGAAAGGAGGGCAGTGTCCACACAATTGATAAACAGATGTTTTATCAATTGTGTGGATATCTATAGACGTCGATAGATATTGTATATGTAAAATATAAGATAATAAAATATACAAAAATAAGTACTTACTTAGTACGGAGAGCCTACATAATGTTATTTAATATTATGTTTTTATACAGTTTTCGTATATTTACGCGAATGTTGCTCATGTTTAAGGTTCTTTAAACGGATTCTATCGCGTTTGATATAAAATATCCACTTGCAGAATATGACACTATACTATGACTATATGACTATATGACTATATACTATATTATCTATATATATTATTATTTGTTTAATAATACTAATAGATTATTTCATATAATTTGTATGAGAGGAGGATGTGTGAGGAGGTAGATTATTTATTTATTTATTTATTCGTTTATATTTTATTTACTATACATATATCTCTCTGCACATATCATTATATTTTCAGTATACATCAGGGGATTAACGAATTGATAGACTCGTTCATTGCGGAGGTTCTGTCATATTCTGCCAGTGGATATTTTATATCTAACGCGATAGAATCCGTTTAAAGAATCTTAATTATGTTTTTATATTTAATTATACCCTAGTACGGAGAGACGTAAGAGCGAGGACGGCGAGTCGTCAATGGTCAACGCCTGGTCAACGTCTGGTTTACGCCTGGTGGACCCCTCGCCGTAAGAGCGTTGATAGCGGCTCGGGAGCCCTAGCCGGTTCAGAGGCGAGGCGTTTCCGTTACGCTTCCCATTAGTGTGCATAGCAGTATGAAGTTTCATACAATTAATACTGAACGACCCGAGGTGATACAGTTACGATCCCTTTCCGAGTTGATAAGTATGCGGTGACCATTAATATGTCTCATGTTTATTTTTGACTAGCTACGCCTCGCGGTTTCACCCGGTTAAATTTCGATCCCTTGGAAAATAGAAAATCCCATCCCATAGGAACATTTTCTGCGGATAAAATTATCCTATATGTTAATCCAAGTTATTGTCTCTGTGTGTGCCAAATTTCATGAAAAACTGTTAAGCAGTTTTTACGTGAAGGAGTAATTAACATGCAAACTTTCGCATTTATAATACTAGCTTCCGCCCGTGGCCTCGCCCGCGTGGACTTCGGACTTCAAAAATGATTCAAAATCTTAACTTATTATGTTATTCTGATATGAAAGCTATATTACTGTAAAGTTACATGACAATCCGTTCAGCAGTTTTTGTATGAAAGAGTAACAAACATCTTTACAAACTTTCGCATTTATAATATTAGTAGGATTAGTAGGATACCCAATTTCGCTTTCTGTTGATAGTGGGCCAAAGAAGGTTCCTAGTCTCTTATCAGAACACTTCTATTCGCTTAACCAGCGTTTGAAATGTAATTAATTAAAAAAACTAAACTAACCGGTCTCTATCCAAATGTGAGATAATCGCAGACAAACATACATAATATGTAAGTATACCTACTTACATGGCAAACTGTGCCTTCTTTTTTAAAGTCTTCGGGAGTTAAAAAAAAATAATTCATTAAATCCCGACACCAAATACAGTAAAAGAGATTTAAAGAAGTAAATGAAAAAGTCTCTATCTTGATCGATTGGCCTCTTATCTTATGACGCAAAAATACTCACAAGCCATCTCAATATAATCTGTGGCACTGTTTTTCCATATTTATTGGCTATGGGTAGAAGCACAGGGTCGTCGCACTTTGGACCCGGAAACATTTGTCCGTATCTGCGGACCAGAGGTCCGAACGGGCTGTAGGCCATCACTGTGATGCCTTGGGACTGGGCGAAAGACACCAACTCCGTCTCTACGTTCAGAATATGTACCTGCAAGAAATAAATAATTCAATAATTAAATATTTGATAGGCATTCGTCTATCTCTAGAGGTTTTACGGTCAGCTCCTACATGCGATTGGAGTTTTATTTATACAGGGGTATTTTTATTAGTACAGGGGGCAAACGAGCAGTCGGGTCACCGAGATGATGGTGTTTTCCGACGCCCACAGACATCTGCAACACCAGGGGTTTTGCAGTTGCGTTGCCTTCCTTTAAGATGAGAGTAGGCTCTTTCCTTGAAGATCCCTAAGTCTTAAAAACGATTATTTTGAAGTACTTGAATGGTGCACCAGAGATTTTAGCTCTACAAAGCGTAGATCGTACCTACGTAAATTCGTGATAGCGCGCTCTCCCAACTTAAAATTTTAAACCATATTCCACACGTTCATAAAGTCAGCTCTTGTAACACATTGTTTTATACGGCCTCTTTCCTTACTAACTGATTTATTCTACAAAATTACTCGTGCGCGATAACTTGGGACCTGGTTGGTATTATTTGGAACACCCGCACTTCCCCGATCTCGCCCTAATAGACGAAATCGGGATGACCGGGCGAAGATACGGGAGCCGCCAATAGGGGGTAGCATTCCAACCCGGTTCTAAGTTACCCCGCAAGAGTAATTATGAAAATAAAAATAAAATTCAAAGCAGTAGGTAATCCTTGTACTTTTGTTGTTCGACGTATTTGCTCTTTACGACTTTCTGCTATGGAAATTCAAACAAACGCAGAGCCCTAAATTTTTGTCTATATGTGGATGCACGTCTTTTTAAAGCTATATTACCACTGCCCCAGCCAGTCTTCAAAGTCTTATATAAGGAACTTTATACAGGGTTAGTTTTTGGTCACCGGCCAAATTTTCAGATTTGGTTCAGAATCGATTATACATTCGATTTATGAAATAAAAAAATAAGGAAAATAATATGACAAATATTTGTGTCCCATACATAAATAAATACCGCGTAGGTAACATAATTGATGTGCCGCACGATGTAGCGCGGTGGCTCTTTTGATCATGCCAAAAGGCTAGAGCCGACAAGCGCAATGCCGCATTCCTAACAACAGTTCCACGCAAAGCGTCACGTAATCGATGCGTATTTAAATAATAATTAACTGTTAATTGCAATTTTCACGCGCTCTCTTTTACAATTATGTCGCATCAATACTCCAATGATAAATATTATGAAATGATAAGATGTTATATTCTAAGCAGAGAAACTTACAAACCGCACGAAACGCGATAGCAACAGTCACTTTACGCCGTTCTCGTGTAAGCGTGAGGTAAGGTACCTCCCAGGTCGTCCCGCCCCAATTAGGCTGCATGCAAGCATGCCGTGTGGCCACTGCCTCTTACAAAAAAAGAAGCTTAATAATTATTGTAATAATTAATCGATTTCAAATATTTGAATACCCTTTAGGAAAATCTATTGTATTGTAAGTTGTAACCTACAAAAATAAATAATCTAATAAGACGCCAAACTATTAATAAGAAAATTTAATCTGTTGTTTTTATTAAAATGTTTATTGACCTTAAAACAATTGATATGATTACATAATCTAAACATTTAATAAAAATCATTAATTAAAAAAAGTTACGATAATTAAAGTGGTAAACGAAAATAACGAAACACAATCAGCTGTTGAGGTCAACACTCTCTTTGGGTTAATGCGCGTAGGTATATTTACGGACTGTTTCAAATCGATGTTTATGTGACAAAATATTTGTAATAAGACGATAAAATTAAAACACACCCATGAAATGGTGTTTATTTCCTTATTTTTAAATATGGCCGGTGACAAAAAACTAACCCTGTATACTTAAATGTTGTGGTCGTTGGAAAGATGCGGCTTCCTAAGATGCTTTAGAAGTATCAGCACTTACCAGAATTTGTAGGAACATTCACTGTCCATTTATCCTTGGTACTTATAATATGATATTTACAATTACTTTTGAATTGCATATGCTCTAACGTACCTCAATCTGTAATGCAGCAGGTCTAATATACCCTTCTTCGAGCAGTCTCGCGAGTTGCTGTTTATTAAAATTAGAAACGCCGATGGACTTTGCCAAGCCAAGCATTTTGGCATTTTCCAACCCTTTCCACGTTTCCATGTAGTCCACCTGACTCATCGAATTGTTGGACTGAAAATATAAATAATAGTTTCATTATCAGACTTACAATCTTAGAAACAGATTTTGTTACTAGAATTATTGATCAGATCTTTCACATCTACAATTCTGGCACTAATATATGCAGATATATAGATATAGATAGGTACAATATTTCTGTCTCTCTCTCCCTTACTTTCTCTCTCTCTCTCTCTAAAACATGAAAAGCTTAATATAACTTTATGCATTTAATCCATATTCTAATATTTAAAATTATACATACAGATATCCCCAAGGCCTCCCTCACTTGGGCTGCAACATCAAGGGCCCTAGAGGCTTTAATGACAGCCGACCTCCGGTAGGAGGTGGTACATGAAGAAGAAAATACAGATGTCGTAGAACATACTTACATGAAGTCCTATGGGCCAATGCATAAGGTAGAGGTCCACGTAGCTCAGACCTAACGCGATGAGCTGCGAGGTCAAAGCCTCTACCACCTGATCTCGCTGATGATGTGTGTTCCACAGCTGAAATGATTGCACGTAGTTTCATTGATTTGTAAGTGTGATATGAAGACGGCGAATTCGACGATTTGTACAGTGGCTATGTAGAGGCTAAGTAAATTTATGCGAGATATAATATATGGACAGCTACAAGTGAACACTATAGCTCATTCGCCTTGCGAGGAGGAGGCTTGACGGGATTTGGAATTTGTAACCGCAAATACCATCAGACCAAGGAGGTATAGGTATAGATTATATTATCGAATTAATCTTTGAAAAGATTTAGAACAATGGTAAAGATTGATGATCTTATTGGAAAATCCCCTTGCCGCGGCCATGGTCGGCCCGGGGTGGATATAACTGGCGTGAGTGGTGGATGATCGATCGTTGGGCTTATAAGAAGAATAGGAAGTCCACCATAGTACGGCAAAGTCTGATGCTGCTAATAATATTGTTGAAGGATTTAAGGAATCCTGTGTAATTCACTGGAAACTTAATATACAGGATTATTTTTTGGTCACCGGCCAAATTTTAAAATAAGGAAGTAAATATCATTCCAAGGGTGTGTTTTAAATGTTATCGTCTAATTGTAATATTTTGTTAAATACAAGTCGATTTGAAATGGTCCTTAAAAATACAGTGATCGTGGTTCATATGCGAAAGGTATCGACTTCAAGGTCAGTGACGTCAGCCGAGCGACACTCGCAAGTCATATGCCACGCGGTGACCAAGAAATATGTTTATAACATGGGACAAAATAATTTTATCTATTTTTTTTTGTATTCTTTTTTCTTTCATAAATCGAATGTACTATTGATTCTGAACCAAACCTGAAAATTTGGCCGGTGACCAAAAAATAACCCTGTATATTCCATATAATACACCGTGAAATTATAATGGTTCTCGAGCCGAAGCATATGAATTTGGAATAACTTATAGCACCAATAAAAACTGGTAATTCAATTGTAACGTCAAATATAAAAGAGTTTCAATTTTAATATTTAATTTTTATTACTTCGAGTTTGTAATAGTACTTATTCTTTAAACTTGTACAAATGCTTCTCGATAGCGCGTGGTGTATCAGCTGTTATATAACTGCACCTAACTTTCGCCAGGCGGCGCCCGACGAACGTAAATTATACTAGATAGTTTGTATTTCTTTCGTAGGTACTTTATACTATTAAACATGATTATTCTTATCTTAAGAGATAATCAGATAGAGATAACAGAATTTTATGTATTTCAGGCATAGGTATTTAAAAGTCGGATCTATCTACGAAATAATTAACTTACTTACGGATTATGAATTAACTTCTCTGTTCACTTGTTCTCCGTTCAATACACGTTTTAAGCTATTGTTTTTAAATTTTTCAATGTACATATCTCTATCAATTTTTAATTTATCAAATGAAAACATTTGAAAACACAATCGCACGGCGTAGTTTCGTCACGATTCTCAAACCACAAGAAAAACTCCAGGGGCGTTAGTCCGGATTCTTAGGATAAACCTACTTATGCCACGTCCACGTTTGAGTAGGTATTCATAATGACGACTCATTTTCACGAAATAAACACAAAGTAAATACAATCACATCACAAGAGCCGACTCGCGGTCAGACTTACAGTGCCGGCGTAACTGTGACGCCGGCCGGGGCGGCGCGGGCG
>LUGF01025230.1:406979-418478 GCA_001625245.1 Calycopis cecrops
GCTCAGAGTCCAATGCCATGATTGGCTAAGTCGCGCGATTGGCCGAGATTTACTTGGATGTGTAATTTATGAATGAGTCTATAGTAAAAAATGTAGCGCGATTAGTATGAGTTCTCACGTTTTCAAACGATATAACGATATAACTATCGACTTTAATAAAAAAAAATAGTTATTTTAATAAATTAATATTATACATAGGATCTGTTATTGATATAGAACTCAAAATTTTCTTTTCGAGGACGACCTTAATTTCACGCTGTATGTCTACTAGTATAATTGAAAAGCTATAGCCGTAGCCGTAAAGGTTACTTTTTTCATTGTTTTAATTTTTTCCGCTTATGGCAAATCTACTGGGGTAAAGCAGACGTGCCGCTCTCACTACAATATACCACCGGAAACTCACAAACCGCATGAAACGCGACAGCACAGCGTCACTTTGCTACGGGTCTTCTAGTCGTGCCAGCCGCAAAAAAAAAAAAAAAAAGTGTCGTTCAACACTGCAAAACCTCTACTTGTTCACTCAGGTAGTTTAGACGACAGTCACCAGTCATACCTTGGTTGTTACAAAAACATCATCTCTATGTATCTGTCCCTCGGCTATCTTCATCCGCAGAGCCTCCCCCACTTCCTGCTCGGTGTTGTAGATGAATGCCGTGTCTATGTGGCGGTAGCCGACATCGATCGCTTCGCTTATCACATTAGTCAACTGTTTCTCCTTTGATGTCACCACTCCGTTCTGAAAATATGCAAAAAATTTCCTTGATAACTCTCCTCACCTCTCAAATTTACGAGTGACATTTTTATTCCACTCATCTCAAATCGTTACTTAAGAAGAAAGTCCCGATAATTGACTGTGAACGAACGACCCAACCACCCGAACCCAACGATTTGACAATAGGTTGATAAGGCACAAACATTTTTTCGTAATTATCTCTCGTTCATTGACCTTTCGACTTAGACCAGCTACAATTAGGTCCTGACGGCGCTGTTGTAGGTCTAAAGTTCGCAGTTAGAGTGTCTCGCAGTGAGTCAGTGCCCACTTAAATTGGAATTGCACGTTAAGCCGTCGGTCCTGCGCCTGATCTCTCACCGGTCGTGTCGGATTGCCGTCTCATCGGAATATGAGAGTGAGGGCATAGAGAGTGCACTTGTGTCTGCGCGCACACTTGTGCACTATAATATGTCCTGCGCATCTGGCTCGTCTCTATAGAGACGGCCGCCGTAGCCGAAATCGGCTAGGAATATATTATTATTAATAAATTGGAACTGCCGACTGCCTCGGGTTCAACCCTCACTCTATGTGGGTACGCGAAAACCGAAAAGCTTGAAGTCCGGTAAATTTTCACGTACACATTACTTGCAGCTCTCATGCTGCGGCGAGCATGTCTCCTCAGGATGTTTTCCTTCGAAAACATCCTGAGGAAACACGCTCGACAATAACGATAATTGTGCCAAGTGAATATGACTCCTCGGCGCTCGGGTCTAGTTTCTTGCAGTGGGGCGTTGTAGGTTGAAATTTTTATTAGCTGTATTTTGTAACAGTACTCCACGTTAAACCCTAAGTCCCAATGTCCCAAGGGACAATTTTTTTTTCTAGATAAAAAGTATTTATGTATCTGTGCCAAATATTCGACCAAACCGTTTTGGTAATTTTTGCGTTAAAAAAATATTAGATAAACACATAAGGACATAATATAATATGCTGTCGCATTTAGTGAATTAGAAAGATATTGTTCCGATTTCTTAAGATAAAAGCCTTTTCTTTTGCTTAAAAGTTTAAAGGCTCCATACACTACTCGCGAAGTTGACCGACGCTAGGCGAATACGAGAGTGTGGAGAGGCACTTCGTCTTACTTCGCCTAACTTTACTACGCCACCGGCGACTTCCATTTGTTGACGGTTTTTGTGCCTGAGACAAAGGACTAGAAGATTCTTCACAAGATTGCACGAGTGTGTGAGCACGCACTTTGGACTTCGGGTTACTTCTTTCTACTCGACGAAGCATCGAAGCGAGTAGTGTAGTGGACGCTTAAGCAATTCGACACACCTGCCTGTCCTAATAGGTACCCAAATTCATGCGTTATAGAAGTAGACATAAAATGTAAATATTCTTACTTCATATCCCAGAAATGTTCCTAGCGCCAGGGCGGGCATCTCCTTTCCATCATTCAACTTTATTTTTGGCGCTTCTCCGAATGTGTCTGCCATCTTTAAAAGATAATATAAATATTGGAATATATAAAAGGAGGAAGCTAAAAAAAACCTAGTCTAACTCAGACCTCTAGGTAACACAGCCAGGTTTCAACGAAAGCTAGTTAAACAGGACATAATTATATACCTAGACGCTTGATATGTAATATTTTCTGGGCTTCTGAAAATATACATACCTTTATTATATTTTAATTAATTATCTTGTAAGAAAGCTAAGAAAGAAAAGTAAGTTTCTTCTTCCTAGTTCCTTGCACTGCCTATCTAAGCACCTAGTAGGTGAACAGATTTTTTTAAAAAGAAAATAGAATAACTAGGTAAATTAACTAGTCTGGGATGCTAATTTAAACAGCCAGTTATTGTAGTTAAATACTTTTCAGATTTTATTTACCTGAGACACAAGATTTTTAAATCATTAAATGTAATGTATCTTAGCTATTTTAATAAACACACAATATATATTCTTATCGTATGTTACATTGAACTCGCGAGAAATGCTAAGTTTAAAGATATAGACATATCTTCTATACACGCACAATTGATTATATAAATAAACAGTTATAAATATTTTTATCACTTACGAAGGCGAAAAAGAAGAGAAAACAAACACGTTTGGTCATCGCAGCCGAGATATGAATACTGGCCTGTTGTAAGACATAACTAACTGCGGCTTCATCTGCGTTTATTTTCAAAGAAATCCATTAAACTTCAACACCCTATTTCACCCCCTTAGGAGTTGAATTTATAAAAATCCTAACAATAAAATGGATGCCTACGTCTTAACATCTACCGGCATGCCAAATTTCAGCCCGATCGGTCCAGTGGTTTGGGCTCGATAGATCACTATGTCAGTCAATCATTCTCTAGTATATACAGTACTATATAGTATGTAGTAGTACGTAGTAGTAGCAGTACTACTGTATAGTATGTAGTCAGTCACCTTTGGTTTTATATAAGTATATAGATATATAAGGGGTTGCTACTTTAAGGTCACATTGGTAATTCGTGTAAATTTTAAACTTCACATTTTTCCATATGTTTACTATTAGCTACTACTACTACTACTACCAACGATTGCAGTATAGAAGAGCTGGTCACCCACTCAGAGAGACATAGGTCTGATGGTTTGGATGGCCTAGCTTACCTAAACTATCTGAGGGAGTGACCCTACGCCTAACCTAACCTTACGCCTACTGCTTCTATAAATAGACAAAGTAAAACCTTTATTCCACCAAAAACATACTGTAAAAAAAAACTAGCCAAGTCTCGATGGAGCTGCTTGTTTATCTCTAAAAACCAAAGAAATCTAGACAAAGTCGTGCTAAGTCTATGGTTACTTATTGCGATTTTCTAGAAGGCCAGTTAGACTTTAAAGTACCAAATCGATCTATGCAAATTCCACAACTATTTTTCATATCTCCTAGCAGAAATAATGTAAATCTCGGAATAACCCACAATCACGAATGTGCAATAATTATAACTCCTTATGCTCACAAATTGACAATTTCCACAATAGTTTTGCACATTGATAGTTATACAGATGGTTATATTAAATGAATAATAATTGCAAGTGGATATTACTTATAGCTTTTTCTTTTTTTATATTGTCTGTTTGTTTATTACTTGTACTGCTGCATAAATTGTGATTTAATTGCTGTGTACATTTGTAATTGAATATCAGATTTGGAATTGTAAGTAATTGTAATTCTATATATTTTGTAATGTTTAATCTGTTGTATGTATACCGTTGTTGAATAAAATAAAAAATAAAATAATCTCATGAATAGGGCCATTTCCGTATTACGTAGGTATATAGAGTTCCGTATCATAAAGAGAAAAAATGAAACTCTTATAGGATCACTTTGTTGTCCGTCTGTCTGTTTCTACGTCTGTCTCGGAAACTCGTAAAGGTAAAAAAATACATATATATTCCATACATCATTTTGCAGCGGGAAATCTATAAAACACAGAATAATAATTAATACTAAATATATATTACTAAAAATTTTTAACCAAATTTAGGGTAAAAGAAAACGTTGATTGTCTGACAACATTGATGGTTTAGAAAATTTGTTACGAAAACAATAAAATTGCGGAAATAAGCTGAATATATTTCTTGCTTACCTATGACAAGTGATCCCCTGGTTTTTTTTTCGAAATTCGAATGTTCGACAGCTTTTCATTACACATGACGGCATCTTTAATTGATTTACGTGTAACAATACGTTTTCTAAAAATTGTCAAACAAGACAACGGTACTTAGCGTAGGTAATGGAGAGTGACTAGCATACTATTGTGTCAATGTGTGCCGTCTGTGTGTACGTGGCAGCATACTAAGGGATTTTAGTTAATGTTTGATGAGACTCCGTCCGCCTTTTTTTAACGTCCTTGTGTCTACATACGTAGGTCACACTATAAGTTTTGCGTAACTTAAAAAATCAACATGTTATAACCAAAATTTTATGTTTAATGCTTTTCAAAATACTCTCCCATAGATATCTTCTTTCTTCCTCTATGTACTCTCCTTTTCATTTTAAACATTTTTTTTTTACGATCGAATCATTTTTTGAAACAGAAGGACCACAGATCTGAAGGCATGTTTTCTACGTGTTGATTGAACGCTATCACTGCCTCTTCGGAGTTGGTAAAAGTGAAACCTCTCATCAAATCTTTGATTTTGGGGCAAATACATAAATCACAGGGTGCTAGATCGGGGCTGTGCGCAGGATCGGTGACGAGTTGTACTTTTTCGGAGGCTAAAAATGACTTTGTTTTGTTGTCCGTGTGTGAAAAAGCGTTGTCATGATGTAGGAGAACGCGGCTTTTGGGTAGTCTTTTTCAAACACCATGCCGTCTTTTTTTAAATTCAGCAAACCATCGTCTCACGGTGCTCAAACAAGGTGCTTCTCTCCCATAAGCATTTTGAAGACGAGCGGCACAGTCTTGCGGAGAGAGAGAACTTTTAAAATCATAAAAAATCATCGCTCTAAAGTCTTTTCGACATAATTCCATTTTCGTTGCGTACGTAGAACTTTGATGTGTGATAAAAAACAATTGACGAATGATTTCCCGCCAATTGTTTTTTTTTATTACTTAGAAGGTTGCATCGTTTAAAAATATATAACATTTGAAATTCAAATAGTTCCGATTAGCTAGAAGTGGAAAACTTTTAGTGTGCCCAATGTGTAAAATATTTCTATTTCTGTCACTTAGCACAAAGCTCCGAGGACACTGCTCATTCCCTCGGGATCAACAGTCCAGTCGCCATGTTATTGACTGGGACTATCTCCTCTGATAAATACTCAGTAATGTACCTACACATTCCAATGTTTACTTCGCTATCTGTAATTATCATCACGTGTGTCTAATGAACACCAACTGATACCCAATAGACGACATATTTTAGAGAAATAAGCCCAAAATACCAATTCGTTTATCTAAACTTCTAAAGCAATTCTCATTTATTTATTTATTTATTAATATACAAAGAATATTTTATGTACATGAAATTTATTACAAATGAAGTGAAATGAAATGAAATGAAATATACTTTATTGTGTACATAAACTATTAGACAAATAAATAAATACAGATACCATTTTACGTACAATGTTCATGTACAAAAAAAAAACATGTACACGGTCTTATTGCTTTTAAGCAATTTCTTCCAGACAACCCTTGTGTGCATGAAAGAATAGTTATAAACTAGGTAAGGTAGGACATAGCTACAAAAAAAAAATCGACAAATTAAAATAAGCAAGACAGAGGGAAAAAAAATAAACAAACTTAATATTAATACAAAAGAAGGAGAGAAAAAAAAATGGCTGTAATCACAAATACAACAAACAACAACAAAGTACCTACTTAAAAATAAAATGCAATGCATTATTCAGTACACGTACATATTATAGATGTATATAATATAACTACATAAACATACAAATGCATTATATAATGGGTAGTATTTAATCTTACAACTGTAAATCCACATTTTTCTATCAAAGTATTCAAAATTGCTAACAAAAATACTGAATTGCACACTAAATTTGCGCATCAAATAAATCAGCGCATCAAATAAATCAAAAATACTACACTGTTTGATGTTTGAAGCTAATCTATTTTACTGAATTACTATCTGTTAACTTATAGTAAATCTAATTATTCTTTTAGTGCAACGAAATAACTAATCTGTTTTTTTGGAATACGTCACCTATTAAATTGTAAAGAACATGAGTTATTCTACATAAAACACCGGTAAATCAGTCATGTTTTAAATTTGGGTCTTCTACAGTAGTAGTACCTATGATTAACAAGTGGTCGATCCAAGTATGAAATTGGACCAAGTATTCCGAGTGCAAATAAAAAAAAATATCCTAACAACCTAACAACTTCGAACCTATCGGGGTAAATTTGGGTCTTATGACCAACTATGATTAACTGTTACAAGTGGTCGATCCGATTATAAATTTGGACTTGGATTGGGGCTTGGAAATTCTGTGATAGTATTAGATATTTAGTGTGCAAATCAGTATTTTTGTTATACGACGAGTAATTTTGTTTTAGAATGCTTATATCTGTGGTTTTAACAAGATTTTCGTAGTAAAATTAGATAAATAAAGTCGCTAACTCTGATATATTTTGGACATTTTATTATACTACACATTTAGTTATACAATTATTTAATTTGATAAACAGTCATTTATTTGATATGCTGATACATTATTAGTGGATAATTGTTGTTTGCTTAAATTTTAAATAGAGGTGCAATTAAAAATTCCCCTTATATAATTATTAATTACTCATAAGTGTATACTAATAACAATATACTATACATACATACACACATACATAATATTATATACTAGCTTCCACCCGCGGCTTCGTCCGCGTGGGTTTTGGACTTCAAAAATGGTGTTTTTATTATTATACATAATCTAATATTATACTGAAATATATATTATATTAAATATATACGTATTGTATGAAACAATAAATCGCTTTGAGAATCGAATTTGTCGCCGCGCATTTTAGGCGCTTTAGATATTCCGTTTAAGTCAATCTTATCGTGATAATAACTTTTAATCTATTTGTCCAAATTATTCAATTTTCATAAGAGTTCGATAAATATTCTAAAATGTGCATCGTTAAAAAATTTCCAATTTAATTGAATGTTTGGTTCACTATTTTTGTCATAGTGACACATAAAAGATAGATATATGCTGTCGCGGACTTTTATTTAGAACTATTTAAGATAAATAATCTTACAGTAATTATCTTTGTGTAACTCCAACGATTAGGGCAGCGCACGCCAATATTGCTCTCAGGGGGCTGATTTTTTTCCGACTTACTTGACAGTTATCGTTATATTATAACCAAATTAAAAAAACCCCTATAAATTTTAACTTATTATGTTATTCTGATATGAAAGCTATATTACTGTAAAGTTTCATGAAAATCCGTTCAGTAGTTTTTGTGTGAAAGAGTAACAAACATACTCACAAACTTTCGCATTTATAATATTAGTAGGATACATACATATACAAAACATATAATACATTATAGCAAATGAATCAAAATGATCAATGATTGCACAAACCCAAATAATGATCTTTAACTAAAGTTTTAAAAGAACCTAAATGTCTTGCACGTTTTATTTCTAAGGGTAAGGTATTCCACAATGTAATGGCTCTTACTGTAAATGATAAACTGTAATAACTACACCGATGAGCTGGTAGTAGTAGGAGTAATTTATCAGAGGAACGGAGTTCTTTACTACTAGTGTGAAAAATAAAATTTTCCTTCAGATAAACGGGTGTCCTGGGATTATATAAAATACTATATAAACTAGACAGGATTTGAGCATTCCGGCGAAATCGTATAGGAAGCCACTTGAGTTTCGTACGTAATTCAGAGATATGGTCATATTTGCGCAAACCAAATATAAACCTAATGGAAAGATTTTGCTCAAGTTTGTTTAACTGGTCTTCATTTAAATTTGTGAAACAGGTGTCAGCGTAATCAATGAGAGAGAGAAATAAAGAATTTGCGATGGAAATTTTGGTCGTAATGGGAAGTACATATTGGAGACGTCTTAAGGAATACCACGTTGCGTATACTTTTCTGCTGATCTCTTTGAGCTGATGTGACCAGGTCAGGTTCTCATCAAGGTACACTCCGAGATTTTTCACAGTTTTAGAATAAGGTACAATTGCACCATTGATGAGGACCGGAGGTACATTTACCCAGTTTATTCGCGAGGTGAGCCCAGGACTTAGAATTATGATTAATTGTGTTTTTATTGGATTGAGACATAGTCCATGATTGTCTCTCCATGATGAGATCAAAGAGATGTCATCATTCAGTGCCCTTATACTGTCATTTAGTTCCTAAAGTGGTGTCTGCCTATAAATTTGAAGGTCATCAGCGTACAAGTTCAATATACAAGGTTGATACAAGCGAAAGGCATTAAATTAACCGCATAGGTATTTAGTGTATTATTTCCAGGCCACACCACAAAAATCAGATCAATCGGAGCAATAATGAGAATCGGTCAAGCCGTTTCGGAGGAGTATGACAACGAAAACTGTGACACGAGAATTTTATATATTAGATTAAGATTAAGATTATGACATGTATTAAAATAATATGACGTTAAAAGTTTGTTTATTTTATTCTCTTGTGCCAACCCTCCTGATATAGGTTACAATTTTGCGAGTTTTTTAGAAGCTTGTTCTCTGTTTGTCTCTATCTGTGCCCAGAGTTCTCTGCGCTAGTAACAGACGGTCAGGCAGTGCCTTACTATTGCGTAATCATGCGACAAATCGCTATTATCACATTTTTTTATTTTGTTTATTAAAATTGTAAAATAAATCGTAAAAAAATAAAAGAAATATTTTTTTAATTTATCGACTGTTATCGATTCTGATTCCTGTAAAAAATTTAATTCATTTTGAAATGTTTTTTAATTGAATACTTTTTGTGGAGTGCGCTTGCTACCTTATGAAAGTTACTGACTAATGTTCACTTGTTTTATAAACTTTTATTTTATGCTTAATTTATGTCTACTTTATTATTGTTCATGTTTTGATGTAAACGTTCTTTCTTGGTGCAGTGTATTTTTCGCAAATAAATCATTATTAATTTATTTAAATAATACCCTGCATTGTGGTTATGTGTAAAAATGTGTAAAAAGTAAAAATACAATAATAACTATTTAATATATTAAAATATCAACTCTCGCTGATCGAAGACGCATGCTAGATGTAGTATTTCTCTTTAAACTTGTTAGAGGTTTTTTAGATACACCCGAACTACTCTCACGTATATTCATCTCAATACCATCTCGTACACCTCGATCCTCAAAAAAAACTAATATTTTTTATTACGGTCCCAGTAAGTCTAATTTAGGCCTCAACTCTCCATTAAACCGAATTGTAAAAACCTACAACAAAATATCGACAACAAATAACAATATAGATCTTTTTTGTAACAGCATACATATATTCAAGTTACATCTTCTTAATTATCGAAAATTTAATTTGTAAACTAACAATAAACTTAATAAGCCTACCTTGAGAATTAACAGATATTTATTTTTGTTTTAATTGTTCTTTGTTTTAATAAATGTTTATATTGCTTGCACATTGGATGTACAGTCTCTTGGAACCATTTACTATTTGTCTTATAATTCAATTTGTAAAAACTCGAAAATTAAATGCATGCAGTCTACACCTGTAAATGTAATTATACTAAACACGTGTTGAATGTTCTGTAATATTTTAATTGTAACAGTGTATATTATGTTGGTGTTCAATAAATAAATAAATAAATAAATAAATAAATATTGATGAAACTACTACATGTTTTCTATTACTTACAGGAATAGGTAAGAATTGCTCAGTCTCGTGCACAGTCGCACTCGGTTACAATCGGAAATACGTCAAGTTGAAGAAAATGGTGCGTTGTGCGTGAACGTGCATCAGCAGAGAACTAGCTGTGCGACTACATGAATTAAGGCTTGAAAATCAAAGACTACGGGATTGTAATGATGAATTGAGTGCTGAGTTGGAAACTCCTGATTGACACAAAAGTAGTGGAACCAGAATCCCGTCAACATCTTGGTTGGATGAGTCAGGGCTCAAAGATATTCCGGTTTCCCCAGAAATTCCATACTGATGTTTGCATTAAACATTCAATTTAATTTTCTACTAACATATCCGTATCCAGTCCATTTCATGTTTCCTTTTGGTAAAATTTCATTGCTTTTTGTACACTGTAAAAACAAACTTAAGTCAAGAGCGTAAGGTTGGCTTTCAAAAATATGTTTGTCATTTTCCTAACGGTAGTTAGGAATGTATAATGGCTATCGTTATTATTTGTTTTTTGATATATTATATGGCTGCGGCATTGCCATGTTTCATCAAAATACATAATGGGACTACTTTAACAAGTTTTTTTTGAGTTGAGCAACAAACGAAGAGTCGAAGCCAATTTGAGGACTAGCGATGCTCAGACGACCGCCTGGCGCTGGTCGCGGGTTCGAATCCCGCCTTGGTCAAGGATATATGTATTATATGTATTTCTATAATAAAAATTTTAAATATGTAACATTTCATAAAGTTATAAAAATATGTTAAATATATTCCGTTGTCTAGTACCCTTAACACATGTCCTTACGGTACTTAGCACGGGGCTAGACCAACGTAGTGTGTAAAAGTCGACAGATATTATATTATTATTATAGACATCCACATCAGAGTTATACGGATGCGCTGTCTTCTGTCCCACTCTACCCGCCACCGGAAACTCACAACACGAGAAGCGGTAACACAGCCATTAGTTTACGCCGGTATCGTGCGAACGAGAGGCATAGGGTTTTACGACTATCACGCCAACTAGTGGCTGAAATATGTACTTTTAAAATGCATGAATATTTTTTATGATATAGGGGGCAAACAAACAGTCGGAGCCATTTTCATTATATTACTTATTATATTACTTAATATACCTAAATATCATAAATTATATAATACATATAAATACATATTTTGGACTAAGCTATATTGATGATAAGTAGTGCTTTTTCAATCTAGATTTGAATATCTCAACAGAAGGGCTTTTTTTATGGTATAGGGGGGCAAACGAGCAGTTGTAGCCATTTTCATGACTACCGACGCCCATAGACACCCGCATAGAGGCTATACAGATGCGCTGCCCTCCTTTCTCCTCCCACCTCCATGAGTCATATTTTTATTGGCCGTTTCGTTCGACGTTTATTTGCAACCAATAAAA